>MUZC01000089.1:469924-480001 GCA_002072015.1 Radix auricularia | reverse complement strand
TTCAATGGAATGCCGCAGTAAAGTCCTTTAAAAAAATTGATGTAAGGATACAAATTAGATTGAATATATATTCCCTGTACATCAAAAATACATAACCTTCCAACCCTCGTTGATTCACATTTTTTTTTTAAAATGTATTTTCTGACCCACTTATAGGGATTTAGCATTTCTTTGGCATCAAACTTGATTCTTCAGTAAACCATTTATTTTTTATTGGTTACAGCATTGTAGCCTATAGCTGTGGAAATTACCATAATTCTACTTCCGTAAAATAACATTATATTCCATGACTGATAGCACCTAATAGAAAAGGCAGTCAGATTCTATTTTATTATTTTAATTTCATAGTAATAAAAATGGATCTCAATTTATTCTTTTATTTTAAGCCTTGCATGGATCCCCTGACTTTGTTCAGGGACCCCCAAATCAATTTTAATTTTCCACGGACCCCCTGAATGGTGCCTGGGACCCCTGGGGTCCGTAGGAACCATTTATTTTGGGAACCACTGAACTACATCATGAGCTCATACACATCTATAAGTCTTTTGTCAGATCTACACAATATTTTTTTCAATTGCGAATCTTTCTAATTAGAATGTAAGGGAAAGTAAAACAGTAGAGACTTAGAGTTTTTTTTCCGTCGTAATCGACGAGGACCACTCTCATCATCTTATACTGTGCTCAGGAAGCCATGTGCGTCTTCTGGTGGCTTATAAGCCGTACTCTTGGAGTCAGACAAGAGATTGTTGAGATGCCGTCAGGAGGGTATTAAGCCTAACGTCTGGACTTGGCAGCCTGTTCTGTTTGCCTTACTGACTGTTATAACGTTCCATATTTAGAGACTTAATGTGATTAAATCTTTAAGAGTTAAAGGTGATTTTAAAAAAACAACCTTAGATAACAAATATCCCTAACTGCACCCCCCCCCCAAACTTTTACCCTACGACTCTAACCCAACAAGTTACAGAACTCTTACTCCAAAGGTTCTATAACTCTAGCTTATCAAGCATGTGACAAGCACCAATGTAGCAAAATCATCCTCAGTTTTAGTATTGACATAAGGGCACAGACAGCTGTGTTGAGATCAACCCATAACAAAAACCTCTATTATAATCTATCTTTACATTCATCTGAGCGAGCAGTTATTCACAGCACCTATTTACTAACTCACATATTGCTGTAACTACAGACTTTGAACTTTACAACAATCTAATTTAATACTGTAACCACAGCCAGTCCCATTTATTACTTAAACAATAAAGCAGTTGCCTTTTCCGAAAATAAAATCTATCTATTCTAATGGTTGAATGCTAACTACAAACATTCAGTGTATTAACTGTTGTATACACATTTAAATTAAAAATTGAACTCATAAAAATCATGACTTCAATAACAAAACAATTGTTTTATTATATTTTAATAATTTATGCAATATATTTATATTAAAACACACATTCTTAACAAAAAATTGTTCATAAGACACTATTTCTTAGCATTACGTTATAATTGCACAAGTTAAGAAGAATTAATTTCCTTTTGATTAAATCAAACTTCGCCGTTTTTATACAGTAAAAATATTTTACTATTTGACGTGAGCTGGAATTTTTTTTTTTTTTGCTATTTTAAAATGATGGTTTTAAACATTTCCATGAACAAGTAATGACAATAAGACAATAAAACTGGTAGTTTAAATGTAAGACTAAATTTATGATCTCATCCTTATAGATCAAATCTACATTATAAAATTAAAGATTTGAATGTCATCAGAGATGACATTTTAACAAATTCAAAAGTTTTGATATCTTGTTTTTGATAATATACTATCAGTTACATATCAGAATGGAAGAAGATTGGAAAATAAAAACAACTTTTCAATTGATTAAATTAATTTTTTCAACATTTTACTTCGATAATTTTAAACAAGTATGTTAAATGTTGAAAATTCATTTCAGTTTCAACAACTTAATCCAGCTTCATTCATTTTCATTAAATAAATATGATTTTTTTAAAATCTAAAGTAAAAATAAAGATAACTATAAAAAAACATTAAAATTCATTTTAAAATATGACAAATAAAAAAATGCTTTTCTAAGAATTAAATTTTTATAAAGGGGGGGGGGGGGTAGTTTTTTTCATTTAATTGAGTTAGGAGATGACCAGGCCATCTTTAAATGAATGAATGAATGCTTTCTTTTATAGCTCTAACACTATCCATACTAGTACTAGACTAGCATAGTGGATACGTTCTGATGATCAAATAAAATGGCACAGCACACTTTGGGGGAAATGAGAAGACAAATTTGTGCCCATGGGGTGAGAGAGTTGAAAGAAATAAGTGTCACTTCTGGATCACTCCTAACTCTCATATAGATTCTATCTAAAATCTTTGTATGTGCATTGGCCAACCTGTGCACACCAAGTCTACTAATGTTTTGATGCACTTATTTTATAAATCATAAATATCACATGCACATTAGAGGAGGCATTTTAAATTTTAAAGAGAGATTAAAAAAAAAGAAACCGCTTTGTGACACACAGGTGAGACAATATGACGTGACCTATGCTGGGACAACAGTGGATGATAATAATCTAGAGGTTCTAATGCTGACAAACATACATGTTTAATCTAGAATCTGGAATTGGTGCAACATGACATACAAATAAGACTTGAGAAGTTCATGGCAATATTGTTATTTTAATGACACATAAATCATTGACATAAATCACATATTTTCTTGCCTCCCCTACCAGGGGATATAACTCATTTTACCAACCAATCACATCATGGTGAAATCATTGGGACTGTTGATAGAACAAAATGTAATCTACTCTGACTGGTCAGCTATAGGATAAAACAATGAACAAAGTTAATCTACTCTGACTGGTCAGCAATAGGATAAAACAATGAACAAAGTTAATCTACTCTGACTGGTCAGCTATAGGATAAAAAAATGAACAAAGTTAATCTACTCTGACTGGTCAGCTATAGGATAAAACAATGAACAAAGTTAATCACAGAGTTTCCGCGCACTTCTCAAAGTGGACAAAATGTTCATGCAAACAAAGGTTCCCGTCTCAAAACTATGCCCTGTAAGACACAACTAGCCGATGTATATGTCAGAAGTCTTACACCTTAATGGTCAGTGTATTTGTCTAAGGTCCTAGTTAGGCACAATGACCCAGTCAAGGCTCCCATTAGACTGATGTGTTAAAATAGCTGACCTCCTCCCTTCATCAATTAGGTATTCAAAAAATGTGTAAGAATTGTTCACAAAGAATGTTATGTATACATTTAAAAGATATGCATTGTTTAAATATGTAGAACAACCAGTGTCTGGGGTGAAGCTAAAAAAACAACAAAAACAACACACAAAAAATGAAATAATATCCCCAATGGGAGATAACACTACAGTCTAAGATCATCAAAAACATTTTACACACAACTCTAAGAGTCAGTATCTTTATTAAATACTTTAAGATATTTACAACTTGTGGACAGTAATTATTACCTCACAGGCATAAAAAAAATTAACTTTAGACCTACATACATGAATACTTTCAGCTTTACTCCATAATTTTTAGCTTTTTAAATATCAGCTTTCAATGCATAATTGTTAGCTGAGATTTCAATACTTTCACACTGGAATCAGAAATCCTGACTTTTTTCTTAAAAACATTGATTTTTATTAAGTTTTACAAAAACAAACCTAATGAATCCTTATTGTTGTACATGATCACTGTATTAAAAAGGTTGATCAGGTCACCAGCAAGAAAGGACTAGAGAGTAGTTCCTAGACAAACTGGTAGTTCTCACGTCCAGCGTGGAAGTTTGATGCCTGGTAGTTGGGCCCAGTGTCCGAGTCCAGCGTAAACTTGGACGTCCAGTCCACTTGGAGGGGGCGCAGCAGGCCACAACACCGCCAGTTCATGAGGTCAACCAAATTTTTGCAGACGCCACGACTGGAGAAGAAATATTTCAAACAATGCCAAAGTTCATATTTAAATGGTGGGGAAGGAGGGGGGGGAGAGACTTTGGAAACTTACATTTAAAATGAATAGAATCTATAAAATATCTACTGACTTCAAAAGGAAAAGAAAAAAAAAAGAAAAGGTTCTTAACATAAAAGTTGGCTGAGATGTGTTAGTCTGATGACAAATGTTTGAAACTCATTAACCACTCACTGGAATGGACTGACAATCTTTGCTTTGGAGTGCTGGCCATGGCTGTGGCCGTGCCTGTGATCATCCTTGTCCTCACATGCGTCAGTCACATCGCCGGTCCCGTGCTGCGTGCCCCAGTACCTCATCTGGTTCATCCTCTCGTTGGTCGTCATGGCCAGCCACACAATCTGTGAATAAAATAGTTGTTTTAACTAACAGGCCAGCCACACAATCTGTGAATAAAATAGTTGTTTTAACTAACAGGCCAGCCACACAATCTGAGAATAAAATAGTTGTTTTAACTAACAGGCCAGCCACATAATCTGAGAATAAAATAGTTGTTTTAACTAACAGGCCAGCCACACAATCTGAGAATAAAATAGTTGTTTTAACTAACAGGCCAGCCACACAATCTGAGAATAAAATAGTTGTTTTAACTAACAGGCCAGCATAATGACTTCTTTTCAACTTTTTTCAGATCAAAAACAAATACAACTTTAATGACTCTTGAAAACATGATTTATGAAATGGCATATGAAATTGAATTTGTACAATTTAATGCTTATAAAATATTGTAGTAAGAAACTTATTAAAATAGATAGATACAGTATGGAATTACTAAAATATATTGATTTAGATGATATGAAAAAATATCGATAAGATAGATAGATACCTGTAAAACTCTGATGAAATAAGAATTTACAACAACATTCTCTGAAAATAATTGAACAGGAGATAGGGCAAGAATTTACCTGATACATTTGGCATGTAAACAGTGTGGTCACCCAGACAAGGTGGACGGCCACGTTCAAGGCTATCCATGCCACCCAGGGTGAGGCTTTCAGTGTTTTATAAGCCAGCCCTGTGATGCCGTCCTCATAGAAATCTATCGGGCATTCCACTTGCCAAACTGGAAATAAGGTCAAATTATGTTTGAAGACACAGGAACTCGGGAAAAGCCCCTCACGCCCATCTGTCACCAGCCTTACACAATATGAGAAAAAATAAACAGAAGAATACCCCGCTGAGTATCAGCCTTGTGATAACAAATGACCAGAAGAATACCCCGCTGAATATCAGCCTTGTGATAACAAATGACTAGAAGAATACCCCACTGAGTATCAGCCTTGTGATAACAAGTGACCAGAAGAATACCCCGCTGAATATCAGCCTTGTGATAACAAATGACCAGAAGAATACCCCGCTGAATATCAGCCTTGTGATAACAAGTGACTAGAAGAATACCCCACTGAGTATCAGCCTTGTGATAACAAGTGACTAGAAGAATACCCCACTGAGTATCAGCCTTGTGATAACAAATGACAGAAGAATACCCCGCTGAATATCAGCCTTGTGATAACAAGTGACTAGAAGAATACCCCACTGAGTATCAGCCTTGTGATAACAAGTGACTAGAAGAATACCCCACTGAGTATCAGCCTTGGTTCACTTACTATCCCTCAAACACCTGTCCAGCTCAAGAACCATAACTCACCTCACATACACTTCTCTACACAATGAAATCATTCTAATTCTAACCTCATCTTCCCGCTCCTACACTTGACTTTAGTTAATTTTATTTGCTAAAATTTCCCATAATTAATAATCATCAAGATAAAATAATATTTTTTTTAAGTAATTATATTCTCCATCATGAAGTAAGTAATAAATTATACATCAAACACATTTACCTATGATGAGTTTTATTAATTTATTTCAGGGAAATACTAACACATTTTTTAGTACTACTTGTGTTATCCAATTGTAATATTACAGCCGTCATAGCACCCTAATACCAAGCACCCAATATTGTTTTTGGGCCTTCATTACATTAAAATCTGATTAGGTGAGTAACTAAAAATTCCTTTGCATATTAGTTGTTTTTTGTTTTTTTTACTAAATCACATAGGCCATTTATAACCAAATGCTTCCTACTCTATGTGTCAAACACTTACACTGCAGGCAGCCGTACACGGCAAACAGCAACATGATCAGCAGAAAGAAGAGGTAGCCAATGAAATAACGGTGGTTGTTTGCACCTGTTGAGAGTAAATCAAAGTCATGTTTAACTTGTCATGTTTAGGAGCCTGACTTGATAGATAGTAGCCTCATGGCACAAAAGAACTAAAAAATAATCCTGGTCCAAACCAATAATTCAGCTTTATATTATGTTATTGTATCTTTACTTACTTCAATAAATTATCAAACTGTGTAACTTGTATATCATGGGTTATACTTGTACATCATGGCTTATACTTGTATATCATGGCTTATACTTGTATATCATGGCTTATACTTGTACACCATGGGTTATACTTGTATATCATGGCTTATACTTATACATCATGGCTTATACTTGTATATCATGGCTTATACTTGTATATCATGGCTTATACTTGTATACCATGGGTTATAGTTGTATATCATGGCTTATACTTGTATATCATGGCTTATACTTGTATATCATGGCTTATATTTGTATATCATGGCTTATACTTGTATATCATGGCTTATACTTGTATATCATGGCTTATACTTGTATGTCATGGCTTATATGTGTATATCATGACTTATACTTGTACATCATGGCTTATACTTGTATATCATGTATATCATGGCTTATACTTGTAAATCATGGCTTATACTTGTATATCATGTTTATCATGGCTTATACTTGTATATCATTGATCATGGCTTATACTTGTATATCATTGATCATGTTTTATACTTGTTCATAATGTATATCATGGCTTATACTTGTATATAATGTATAACATGGCTTATACTTGTATATCATTGATCACGTTTTATACTTGTTTATAATGTATATCATGGCTTATACTTGTATATAATGTATATCATAGCTTATACTTGTATATAATGTATATCATAGCTTATACTTGTATATAATGTATATCATGGCTTATACTTGTATATAATGTATAACATGGCTTATACTTGTATATAATGTATATCATGGCTTATACTTGTATATAATGTATATCATGGCTTATACTTGTATATAATGTATATCATGGCTTATACTTGTATATAATGTATAACATGGCTTATACTTGTATATAATGTATATCATAGCTTATACTTGTATATAATGTATATCATGGCTTATACTTGTATATAATGTATATCATGGCTTATACTTGTATATAATGTATATCATAGCTTATACTACTACAAATGTGAAATTAGCAAGTTTCTACCCAGGACTCTGTGTAAACACAAAATCAGACTTACCCACACAATTGTCTACCCAGGGACAGTGGTGGTCAAACTTAGCCACACATTTGTTGCACACAGAGCAGTGCTTGGACCTCAGGGGTTTCCTGATCAAACAAGTGCTACAGAACTGGTCCAGCCTCAAAGTCTGGGCCTCGGCCAGCTCTAAAATTGTCTGGAACATCCAAACAAAACATTAAATTAGCCTAACACCCCGCTCTATCCCCCCCCCTCCTTCCACACTGATTTCATGGGTGGAATGGACAATGAAGGCCAGTTAAGGGGAGCTAATAAGTCATTATTTTAGAGAAGGATTTAAGCAATTGATTTAGGGCAGTGCTTCTCAAATTTTTTTTAATATTGTTGAACTGGCAGGAATTTTTCCATTAGCTCCTGGGACCGGTGAACTATTTTCCTTGTACTGACACAGTAGCGAAATGTCATGTATTTTATTTGATCTGTTTCCCTTTCAGTGCGATTTCCAAAAAAATGGCATGTTCTATAGTGTTAGTATTAATGGTTGCAAATGAAGGATTATAATTAGATTTTTCTGTCCTTTCTTGATAACTTCTGCAGATGGGCAGGTGATGACCTGCGGACTGGCACCGGTCTGCAGACCAACACTTTGAAAATCACTGATTTAGGGAATGAGTAAAGAAATAATCTAGGTGATGAGTTAGTCAATATTCTAGGGGAGGAGTTAATCTGTTTGCTGGAATGAAACATTAACTGTCATTCTCCCCTCACCCACACAACACACACTGGCCTCCATTAGATGGCCTAACACTCTCAACTCACTCTAATCTTGTCCTCCCTGTTGCTCTTGAGATAGCCGGGGTCAGTCCGCCAGGCCTTGTAAAAGTTGTATGTAAGTAGAACTGTGACAAGTGCAAAGGTCACATGGAACAAAGGGCTTTCGTGGATATCTGGAGCGTTTTAGTTAAGGTCAGGCACTTTTTTGGATACTTTGGATTTCACCGCAGCTAAGTTCCTTCATTTTTTTATTTTCGTTTTATTTGTGTATTGTATGTTCATTGATAAAGGCTCTTTGCCGAAACGTTCGCTGTTTTGTTACGTCCGGTCAGGCTAACCCTTACCTTGTTTACGTCTTTTCCATTTCAAAAGGCATGGCCAGGATTTCTTTGCGGTTATTTAGAGAATGCTCAAGGGGGAGGGGGGGGGCGAGAAGTGTTAATGATAGGGCACTACTGTACGTCTCTTCAGTCAAATATGAAGAGGTGCCTCTAAATTATATATTACTCTAGTATTTTTAATAATCAATTTTTTCAATTTACTGGCATTTTTAATGGAAATAACTGTTACTTTCAGCACAGGGTAAACAGTAAAGATGAGATGACTTAAAAACATTTCAACCTAACAAGTAATGCAGTCACAGCTGGGGCTATCAATATTGTTCAAAAAAGCTGCTCAGATACCTATTCAAAACGTTGCATAATGTTCGCCTTCATGACTGCTATACAATGCAACTATGCAAATCATTTCACACTGTAGCCAATGGCCAACGGCATGCTTCCAGTAACTTACTATTGTGAACTTTAATAACATAACGTTCAGTCAGGTCCCACGGGCCCAGCAGCTTGAATACTTTTCTCAGCTAGATGGTGGCAGAAACTATTTAATTTATTAACTTTAAATACAGACAACTTTGTAGCTTTGTAAGTCACCCAAATTATTTTGAAACCTTTGTTTTTTGTTTAGATTTTTTTTAGAAAATCAACATTCATTCATTCATTTTTGTTATTACAGTGAAAATCTTTGAACGAGTAAAATATATACTTTAAAAAAAAAAAAACTAATGAGGTGCTTTTTAAATATGTCAGGGATATGAGTGGAGGGAGGAGTGATGGGGGGGAGGGGGGGGTTAGGTAGCAACATAGGATTGTCTCAAACAATCACTCAATGTTCTCTGTGTATTTCAAGACAAGTTAGCTTCCTGTCATCTACTCATTCAAAGAACCAAAATATTTATTTTCATGTTCAGAGAAAAAAGTTGCAGCAAAATACATAGTAGTTTGTCAGGACCACATTTTATTTCCTGTTGACAGATATTTCTTCTTTTAAGCATTTTTCATGTGGAATGTTTTCCACATCATATATTTCAAATGAAAAATCTTAATATGATAAATTGTTCGCAAGCCACAATGTAAACACAGAAGAGCCACAGTTAGGCTAACGTTAATTTTACATTGCAGCCACATTTTCACAGTATTTCTACCCGGTTAATTGCACGGCAATGATTATCCAGTTCCCGGATACCTGTTGACAGACCTAGTCACTGCCAGCCAGTTGTGCAATGCATCTATTTTTTGACATGGGCATAAACCCAAAAAATTAAGCCTCTGTTATGGAAGGCACTAGTCACCTTAACATAGACTTTAAAAAAATTCAGCATACATTAAAAATATTCTTTTACAAAAAAAAATGTTTGCTTAGTTTTCTTGGGTAAAGGCAAATGTGTAATAATCTTTTTGTGTGTGGGTGTTTAGCAGGGGAGGGCCATCTTCAATGAAGGTAAAATATGTGGTGGCCAGATTAACATAATAAAAAGTCATATGTTAAGACTGAGTTACATGCTATTTAATTATATGTTTGTTTTTTGTTTCTTATTTATTGTGACTGTGATTTTTTTGTATTGTGGGGGGGGGGGGGGGGGGGGGG
>MUZC01000089.1:456256-468220 GCA_002072015.1 Radix auricularia | reverse complement strand
CCCCCCCCCCCCCATGGTGTAATTTTAATTTAATAATACAGGATGTCTTTTTTAAATCTTATTTCACTTTCAATATCTCTGTTCCTCTCCTACATATAAAACCTGGTATATATTCAACAGAGGAGCCAAAAATCAATTTTTGGTTCATAATATAATTCTTATTCTCTGGATTTTATGTTTATTTTTTAATTAGACATAATTCATATCTGAATGCATTCATTCTTTTATTATAAATATTAAATAATTTAACATCCTACATTTTGTTTTAGCCTCATAAATAATACCTAAAGGAAATTACTTCATCTAAAACTTATGAAAGTAAAGTAGCAATATATTAGGGAAAGAACTTGACATGAAAAAACATCACACCACCACCACCACTGATGAACACATGTTCACATCAAATGGATCACGCACATTAGTCTGTGAAATGTTTTTATCTTGTCTTGGAAAAGTGGAAATTTAAAAAGAGACTGGTTTCAAGAATTTTAGGTGATAGATACCTTTGAAGGATTGAAGGTGTAGATACCTTTGAAGGATTGAATGTGATAGATACCTTTGAAGGATTAAAGGTGATAGATACCTTTGAAGGATTAAAGGTGATAGATACCTTTGAAGGATTAAAGGTGATAGATACCTTTGAAAGAATGAAGGTGATAAATACCTTTGAAAAATTGAAGGTGATAAATACCTTTGAAAAATTGAAGGTGATAGATACCTTAAGGTTGAGAGCATGTATATCAGCCCCCTTGTTGAGCAGCAGCCTTATGACCACATGGTTCCCACTAGCGCAGGCCCAGTGTAAAGCTGTGTTTCCATGCAGTTTGTCTGCTTTGTTAAGTGTGGCTCCAAAAGTTAGCAACAGCCTGGTTGGGTCATAGCTGTGAGCACATATGTCATTATAATTAGGACACAATAAAAAGAAAGAGACAATTTTAAAAAAACGTGGGGCTGGGTTGCAGTGCAAATGGGATTAATTCCCTTGCGATCAAGAGTTATTGTTCTTCATAAGACAATTATTGAAATGTGCCTCATAATATCATTCATAGTTTATTTCAGTGAAAATGAATAAGCGCTTCCATAGCCGCCCCAAGTTATGCTATGTATTGGGTAGTATAAACACAGTTGGTGTGTTTTCAAATGCACTAAAAAATTCATTTACTGCTGTCACTTCAAAATTATTAATATTGGCTCTGGCTCATCAGCCATTTGCAGTGTCACAAAGAGAATACATGATATTACAATATCAAAATGAAATGGTGCACTAACTTAACCATCATAAGAAATATCAAAATAAAAAATGGTGCACTAAATTAACCATCATACGCAATAAATCAAAATGAAATGGTGCACTAAATTAACCAATATTAGTTTTTGCTGCATGAGAATGTCACCTAAATAGAGAGCTAAAATTAACATTTGACATCTCTGTAATTTGACTGTTTGTATCCAATAGATATGAGGAAATTAATAAAAGGATTTATATACACACAAACACTAAACAGGATTTTTGCATGTCCATCTTGACTGGTGAAAAAGCAAACAAATTATGTTTGCAAAAATATATGTGCCAAATCCTAAAATGAAAAACAGTTTTAAAAAAGATGCTTTCAAAAATGTTTAAATATATATTTATTTTAATATATCTGATAAAACATGTCGGTCTCTTCACTTAAAAACCTTCTTCCCAATAAGACTAAAATATGATTTCACTAAACATACTAAAAGTTGTGCCCCCCCACCCCCAGTATTTATCATTCTCCACTCTGATATTTATGGCGATTTCTATGCATAACTATTTCACCCTCCCACATGCAGATTAGAGTTTTTGTTTTAAATTATCAAAGGATTTGACATGAATGCATTGAGTTTTTGGAATATAAAAATTTGATATCAAGAACTGAGTTGATATCCTCTAAAAATGGTAGTGCCGTGTATGACAACAGTACAAAGAGCTCTTCCAGACAAGTCTTTCAATTCATACATACCCAAAGACCCTGTGAGACGACCACATGAGAGGTGTCATTCCCGTTTTATCCAACATGTCAACCTCTTGCCCTTTGGCTATCAAATAGGCTACAATCGCTGTGTGCCCAAATTGTGATGCTAAATGAATGCAACTGCAGCCTGGGAATGAAATGTTAGATCTTATATTCAATCAATAATAATAACAAAGAGCATAAGTTATATACCGTATTTTTCATAGTATACTTTAAACAGGTTTTGATAATGCTGGTTGGTTAAAAATCCTTAAAATTATTGAAGTAACATGCTAATGGCTTTAAATGATAACAAACCTAGAGCAAACTAAGTCTGATCCTTTCCACACTGAGGATATTGATGATCTTTCATCTGATTTCTTGGTAGTCAGACATGTTTTAATGCGTTGTGATATGGTTTTAGAAGGTAAAGTTTTATTACTCTTAAATTTATATGTTTTGGCTTGTTTTTGTTTTAAGCATTAAAATTAATATGGCAACTTTACATTGTAGTTTGCCAATCCATGGAAGTCATAGCTAGAAATGATAATAGAAGACATTTTAAATAGCGAGTCTGAATGGAAATTATCCTTGTTAAATTGGTACAAAGAATAAACCTGTACCTATATAAAGTTTCATGGGGTATCTTGAGTTATGGAACTGAGATGAAGCAGGTTGGTCAAGCATGGACAGTTCGTGCTACAGAAAAAAAGCCAAAACGGTCATCCATGAAATCATATTTATTTAATCCTCACCTTCACCATCTCGCAGGGATGGGTCAGCTCCATATGACATAAGTTGTACAACCATTCCTAGGTGACCCTGCCTGAGACAAATGGTACATGTGATTTTAATGTCATTGTTGTGGAAAATAAAAATTGAATTCAAAATTTGAAAACCAACATTTCAATGATGCTAATGGCCAGGCAAAATTTAAAAAAAATAATTCCAGATTCAACTTTGGCACCTGTTGTAAATATAGACAAGATTTTACATTTAATGGGAATTCTGGAATTTATTGCCCAAATTCATTAGGTTTGTTAACAGTTGATTTATCTCTGGCCTAACTATAGCTTTCAGGCTGGGATTACACTTTCAATCAACCAGACTCTGGCCTAACTATAGCTTTCAGGCTGGGATTACACTTTCAATCAACCAGACTCTGACTTAACTATGGCTTTCAGGCTGGGCTTACACTTTTAATCAACCAGACTCTGACTTAACTATGGCTTTCAGGCTGGGCTTACACTTTCAATCAACCAGACTCTGACTTAACTATGGCTTTCAGGCTGGGCTTACACTTTCAATCAACCAGACTCTGGCCTAACTATAGCTTTCAGGCTGGGATTACACTTTCAATCAACCAGACTCTGGCTCAACTATGGCTTTCAGGCTGGGCTTACACTTTCAATCAACCAGACTCTGACTTAACTATGGCTTTCAGGCTGGGCTTACACTTTCAATCAACCAGACTCTGACTTAACTATGGCTTTCAGGCTGGGCTTACACTTTTAATCCAATCCCATATCTTCAACAGTAAAATGATTATTTGTTTAGCACATCTTTCAGGCATTATTTCGAATAAATTTGTAACAAATTTTTTAATTAATAAAAATCTTGTCCATAAGTTACAATTAATAACACAACTGATTGTCAACTTCAAATAAAAATACTTTAAAAGCCAGCTGTGTGTAATTTTATACAATATTCATGTATTCTAAAATATTTTGAATATTTTTAAAGCAAAAAATGGACTGGATACTTCAAAATGGGTATTTGCATTAAAATGTTCTGGTAAACTCTTATAGTTACTTGATACCACTGTTGATGTTTTAAATCAAGGATAATAAAATAAGTCATAAGTTATAATGCCCATATTGATTTTAGCTGAATTTCTTAACTCAAAAAGAATTGTTTTTTTTGTTTTTTTTTAAAGACATGGTGAAATAAAGTTCATTAACTAACCTTGTAGCCCAATGGAGTGGTGTTGCATCTAGGTGCCCCCCAAATCTATCTACAATGGCACCTTTGGAGATGAAGTAACTGGAAAAAAAGTCAACCAACATTATTAATACATATTCAAATTATAAAACTTTTTTGAATTCGCAAATCATTCATCAAACATATTTCTTTAAAATATTTTTAAAACACAAAAATAATACAAAATAATATAAAAAGAATTACAACTGCTTTATTACTCACTTGACGATTTCCGTCCGATTGTTTATGGCAGCCCAGTGTAGGAGACTAACATTTTCATGGTCCATCTGGTTGACATCATAACCAGCTTCAATGATTTCATGGACCCTGTGTATGACTCCATACTGAGTAGCCCTGACTATATCAAATGAGTTACAGTCATCAGGAGCCACATAGCTTGGTGCTTGGCCAGCTCCCTTTTTATTCTTAAAATCTTCAGATTCCTGTTAAAGTTATGATCCAAATGAGTATGATTATAAAGCTATTATAAGCTATGATCTTTAAATTAGTTTTAAAATGACCTAAACAAAAACTAATGACTAATGTTTAAACTTATTTTTATTCACACAAAAAAGTAATAGCCTCCCTTTTCTAGCCAAAGACTCTAGTCAGTAATACTAGGGTTACCATAATTCTCAAATAGAAAAAAAGATTACCCTAAATCTTCGCTCCCAAAGAAGGGTAATTTACAGATGTGCCAGAACTACCGTACAATCAGCAATGTCATGCTTATGATCATATTAAACAGACTGAAACCACAAGCCGAGCAAATCATTGCAGAAGAACAGGCAGGCTTCAGAGCAGGAAGGAGCACAACGGAGTGCTCTGAGAAAAACATCTCCAAAACCAGAGTGACCTCCATCAAGTCTTCATAGACTTTAAAAAGGCGATCGACAGAGTGTGGCATGTGGCACTGTGGGCAACTATGCACAAATTCAACATTAATGCAAACCTCTTTATAGTGATCAAGAATATTCAAGAACCTGTACAACAGAGCAACTAGTGCAGTGCTCTACAACAACAAGCTGGAAGATTGGTTCAAGACCACAGTTGGTATCAGACAAGGGTGTTTACTCTCCCCCATCCTCTTCAACCGTTTCCTTGAAAGAATTATGACAAATGTGCTAGAAAACCATGTCGGAACAGTCAGCATCGGGAGAACTATAACTGATCTTCGCTTCACCGATGATATAGACAGCCTAGCTGGCAGCGAGGACAAACTAAAAGAATTCCTTGCAAAGCGAGAGATGACAACAAAGGCCTATGGCATGGAAATCAATGCAGAAAAGACCAAGGTCATAGCAAACAGTAAATTCACAAATGAAATTCTGATAAACGGGCAAAAACTCGAAGAGGTCCTTACCTTTAAATATCTAGGGGCTATAATATCCAATAAAAGCGCAAAGCCAGAAATTCTTGCCAGAATGGCCCAAGCAACTGCAGCAATAAACAAACTTAAACACATCTGGCAAAGCAAGGAACTCTCCCTGAGTTCAAAGATTCGACTAATGCACTCTCTGGCGATGTCGGTCTTCTTGTATGGTTGTGAGGCTTGGACGCTCACTACAGACCTCCAAAGAAGAATTAATGCGTTAGAGATGAGATGTTTTCAAAAGGTACAAAACATCTCCACACAGCGCACATCACGAACGAAGGGGTCTGCGATAAAATAAGTGCTGTCATTGGCCCTTATGAGGACCTTCTCACCTCAATTAAAAAGAGGAAATTACGATGGTACGGACACATGACAAGATCTGGAGGTCTCTTAAAGACCATATTGCAAGGCATAGTCCAGGGAAGAAGAAAATGACGCAGACCAAGGAAGAGATGGTAGGACAATATCAAAGAGTGGACCGGCCTGTCATTTAGCGACTCCCAGAAGGCAGCACAGGACCAGGACACATGGCATGAGATAGTGTGCAGTTCAAAATGGTGCACCAATGATGGGTTAAGGGACAGTTCAGTTCAGTTCAATGACCCCGTTAAGTAGCGGTCGTTCGGGTCCATACTAAGACAATCAGGGCTCAAGTGAATCGCGATTTATTGTCATTTAGTACAGATTTCAGTGTAACTTATTAAACGATAATAAAGGATGCAAACAAAACGTGTTTTTTTACCTATAATATTTTTTAAAAATTGAATTAAGTTTATACTTATGTTTTATATATTTCAATACACATCCTGGTACACTTGTGTTAATACAATATATTAAAAGAACTATAATTATATGTACATATTATTGATTGCTATGTTTTATTATGTCACAAAATTTGGGAGCCACGGAATTACAGTGACTTAACCAATTTTGCACAATAACAAAGCTTGACTTAACGGGATCGAACTGTATTAAGTGTTGTACCGTTAAATTAAAGTTAAACTACATAAAATATTGTTCTTATTTAAATATAAATAAGTATTAACTTAGTGTACAGTGCACCACACTAGCTGAGTGATAAGAAACAGTTAGTAACTAAATTACTGAAGTTTATCAAACAGTAGTGAAAGTATCATATGCTATGTCAACAAAATCATCTGCAATTGAGCAAATTGACGTTGGGATCATAGATAACAGCAGGTGGTTTACTTGAGACGGAGAAAAGCACGGATAAAAGAATTTGGCTGATTAGCGTTATAGCTACCAAGATGGCTGCCGATCAAAGTGATGTCACTTTGACGCTGTCGTGTTGCTATTCCAGTTCACTCCCCTTCAAGAATTCTAAAGTTGACTCGCCTTATCTGCCCTGCAATTACTGAGTGATTTATGATTTTGTGTACTTGCGCCGATAGTGACAACTAAAGCAAGGTCTGGCGAGGGGGGAGCCCCTCCAAATTAATTTAAATTTAAACAAATTAAGACAATTAAAAATGAGAAAAAAAAAGGGAAATGGGGTAAGGATAAAGGGGAGGGGATCTCTCCACTCTTTTTTTGTGCTTAATATTACCGCAAAACGTGGAACTATATTTTATGCGGACTGGACTTCAGGGGTACTGGCCGGAAAAGATGCGCCTTGGGCATTCTTTTGACCAGTAGCGAAGAGGTAGAAAGTTTAGTTAATTTTTTAGTAAAATGTGAATTTTCAAAATTGGAAGGTGTTAGGATTAGGTTTAATTATAGAATTTTAATTTGTGAATTTAGGGTTAGGTTAAGTTATAGTATTTTCAGTTGTGAATTTAGGGTTAGAATTTTCATAGTTGAATGGAAGGTTTTAGGGTTAGCCTTAGGTTTAGTTGTAGTGATTCACGCAGAAACTGATTCACCCCAATTTCAAAATCACTGCCTTCCTAAAAATAGGTACTTTGACAGAAAATTTAAATGTAGTCCAATATGCTTAACTAATATATCACTTTAAAGGGCTTGCTAAGACCTTTTCAAAAACACTTGTTTTGTCTTTCTATCATTTGTAGAAATGGAGTTATGATTTTTTTAATCAATTTTTTCCCCGTTATATAAACTATATAATTTATTAAAAAACTTAACACCCAAATTTCAAAATTCTGTACTCTTTCCCTGAAAACTTTTTTAATTTTAGAGATATGGTTATCAAATTTTCAGGAGACATTAACAATCCAATTTACAAAACAATGAAAAAGGAATGTTTAAGTATATCAAGATTTTGAATTTTGTAAAAATATTTTTTAATGTTTGTTGACGAAAATCATATCACTAATAATTAATGGTTAGTAATAGTAATAGTAAATTGTGTTTTAACTATTAATTAAGTACTAGTACTAGTGGTTATTCATTTCAATTTTATCGATTTATTTTCATCCATCATAGATCATTATTGGCTTTATTAGAGTGATATCATCCCTTTTTCATAGATCATTATTGGCTTTATTAGAGTGATATCATCCCTTTACATTATTTTTATATATATTTCTTTGTTTCATTTGTATTTATTCAGATGTTAAATGATTGCAAATATGCATAAACTATAGACTATAGAGCTGAGTAGTCATTCTTAGAAAACTATCACGCCGGTGAACAAGAAAAAATCGGATATTTTTTTTTTTACAGTGCCGATGTTTAGTCATAACACTAATGGAAGTCTACCACTTATGTTGAAAGGCTACATTGATGAAATCAATGATTTTCCAAACAAAATTAATAGGGTTATTGCGTATATTTTTTCGAGTTAGTTAGTTAGTTAGTTATTTCCTCTCGGGCCGAAGACGGCACATAGGGCAGAGGTCATGGATTTCCATTTTTGACGATCCGTTGCTAATTGTATCAAGTCCTGGTTATTTCTTAGACCCATGGTTGAGCTTTCTCTTATGATTGTTCTACGCAGGGTTTCTTTTGGTCTTCCTTGTTTTCTTTTGCCTGTTGGTGTCCACATGAGGGCCTGACTTGGGAGTCTTCTCTTGTCCATTCGAAGAACATGACCGATGTAATTCCATCGTCTTCTCCTTATAAAATTTGACACGTATTTTTGATTTTCGAGTAGCTTATATTAATTAAATACAGAATATTTAAATTTAAGACATTAGTGACTTAACGATGTTGCAAGAGACATAGAAAATTCTCCAGCAAACACCATGTTGCATGAATAGTGATAGACTGATAGAGTCACTGGAAACCTACTAATTGACATACTCGATGACAAAATCAATTTAATTTTTCGATTACTGTGATGTAAAACGACTAATTCGGGGATCACCGTCACCGTAGAGCTAATAAAAATTTTCAGAAAAGATGTTGCCATAAATTTACGACATGCGCAGAACGATGCACGAACGAGTATTGAAGTGCCTACTAAGACTTGTCATAGGTCATATTTGCATATGTCGTAGTGCTAGCAACACCCCGTCGAGTCATCTGCTGTTACGACATGTCCTAACAGCAGTTTCCTGGCTATCGCTACGACATGTTGCAACGCTAGCAACATCCCGTCGGATCAACTGCTGTTATGACATGTCGTAGCACTAGTTTCCTGACTAGCGCTACGACATGTCGTAACGCTAGCAACATCCCGCCGAATCGTCTGCTGCTACCAACAGTGGTCAACAGTCGACAATTTTATTTTTTCTTGTCGTAGCTAGAGCTAGCAACATCCATTTAAAATTTTACAGACATCTATAAAAGTTCAATCATTTATAACACGAAATTCCATATGTGTTACTAAATTTTAGGCTATTTACATGTTTAAAGATGGAACTTAACATTTTCCTTTAATTATACTTAAGTGCATACATTATTTAAAAGAGGGTCTAATGGATTGCAGGAAGGATCTCTCTCCTCCATGTTTGTTTGTAGAAATAAAATTACCTCCTTCATAGAAAAGTGATTATGAATCATTTTCTTTTTTTTTTCTTTTCAAAACAGGTCAATAATAAATTAGAATTAGGGGGATAAAAAATATCTTTTAATAAATAAAAATATATTCATCTTGTATGTCTATGTTTTGGCAGTATTAAAATTTAAAATATATACTATAACTCGACTCTTTGATTGCAGGCCTCGTGGCCTAATGGATAAGGCGTCTGACTTCGGATCAGAAGATTGCGAGTTCGAATCTCGTCGGGGTCGAAATTATTTTTATTTATTTCTTTTTTTTTTCTTTTTTAAAAATGTGTAGTTTTTTAATTAAATTTTATCACTGAATACATTTATATGAGTCTAATATTTTTAAACTTCAACTCATTTCTAATATTAAATTGAAGTTAGCCAGTTCAACTTTCACTAGTAAAGTATTTCTGCATCGTTTATCTTGTGAAAGATTTAATGTAGAGAGCATTATGGAAAACTAAGATTCTGTTAAGGTCGAACCTTAGCTTTAAAAAAGCCAAGGTCAACCTGCTCCACATTTTGGGGTGAGCCGTATAACAAGTTTTTACAAGATGGACTCACCCGCTACCTTATCCTAGCCCCGGCCGCCGACGTCATAATTATCCCTGTGCAACCCCGGTAGTTCGGGCCCCTGTTTTTGTATGGTTTAGTCAATTAACATTATTTATTAGGGTGATGTTCCGAACGCATTTGAGTTGAAGGCACATGATTATGGTTTCAAATCCCCCCCTCCACTCCTTATCCCCTGTAACTTTCAATCAAATGTCCAAAATAGTCACACACTGAATATCGTATAGTTTCAGGTTTTAGGCCCGAATTTTTACAGAACAGAACATATCATAGTTATTATAGGAACAAGTTAACAAGAATGACACAAAATAAAATATAATAGGCCTACAGTAAAACTCAATTGGTGATTTAACAAATTGAAAATCCACCTAGACTGACGAGCAGCAAATTGTGAAAGGTGGAGATACAGTTAAGACTGACTAGCAGCAAAATGTGAAAGGTGGAGATACAGTTAAGACTGACTATAGCAGCAAAATGGGAAAGGTGGGGATACAGTTAAGACTGACTAGCAGCAAAATGTGAAAGGTGGAGATACAGTTAAGACTGACTATAGCAGCAAAATGTGAAAGGTGGAGATACAGTTAAGACGGACCATAGCAGCAAAATGGGAAAGGTGGAGATACAGTTAAGACTGACTATAGCAGCAAAATGTGAAAGGTGGAGATACAGTTAAGACTGACCATAGCAGCAAAATGTGAAAGGTGGAGATACAGTTAAGACTGACTATAGCAGAAAAATGGGAAAGGTGGAGATACAGTTAAGACTAACTCATCGGACTTCATGAAAGAAAAACAAATATTATCATGCAAGAAATTCTTTAAAAAGTAATTGAAGACAAGAAAGTATTGCAGCTACATGCCGTGCACAGCAAACATCTGCATACACTTGTAGATCTTTGATAGAAAATTTTATTTTTATACTTGAAATTATATTTTTCAATTTTTAATTATTTTTAAAATTTTTATTATTATTTTATTATTATTATTATTTATTTATTTTTTACATAAACACATAATGCAGCACATTTTTAATGAAATCTACAATGACATTGACAAGTGACAATTTAATTTTTTATTTAAACCTAGCTCATCCCCCATTCGCCAGACATATCCCCCCTCCCCACATCCCCCTCCCAAAAATAATTGGCCCTGTTACAAAATCCTACTACCTCAGTTAATAATCAATACTAACGAAACACCCCGAAGTCCGTGGTATTGAAAGGGTTAAATATCTATTCAGGACGTGTCATTAGATATGAATGACACCAGGAAGTCATAGGGTTTTTGTGGAATGAGGTGGGTTGGGGGGGGGTAAGAAAAAGAAAGACAGGGGCAAAGAGTACGACTAAGATTGGGCGCATGGGTGTGGCATTGATGATGTCAAGGGCGTATCGTTGATTCACTTGACTGATTCTATTCGACATCGAAACGGCGATGGGCCGGTGGAGACAAGCTCCTTACCTTACATATGTTCCACACCGAAAGTCCAAGTTTTTGATGTACTAGCCCAGGGGTCACCAAACTTTTTTTCTCGGCGTGCCGGATGGCTGTCAGAGTGATGAGCGGGGGCCTAGTACTAGTAACTATTCTAGACTATAAAAAACTAAGTTTAAGTTTAGAGTCAGTGGAGCACACTTAACAAACCAACAAAGACAACTAACATATCTAATTAATTTTGATTTAAAAATTATCAAAGAAGGCGAAATTATTATAATTGATATAATTTGTTTAATTACATCCGACCAAATGCGCACATGTCCGCACAGAATTTTAGAAAATGTTTGAAAGAAGTAAATGTTAGTACCAAAACAACCTGGGATTTCCAACAGAATACCTTGATGACCTAGTATTCTAAATTTAATACATGTATTTAAATCGTATGAAAACGTCTTGTATGCCACATATTGTCCCTCTGGGTCTGCCTGTTGGAGTAATCAAACTCATCGAACATTACATCCTCTCACGAGACGTTGTAGCATGCAATGATGGGTTGTTTTAACAAATCATTTTCTTCACGGAGAGTAAATAATTATTCTTCAAATAATCGACATAACATTTCTTTCTTATTTACGTTTAAAGTGTTAAAGTGTTAAGTCTAATCCACGCGAAATGGAAACAGAAAACAAGAAACGGCGCATAGCTTACA
>MUZC01000089.1:434608-451900 GCA_002072015.1 Radix auricularia | reverse complement strand
CCCCCCCACCACTCTAACTTTACTTCTCCCTTCACACAGATCGTATCTCCCCCCCCACCACTCTAACTTTACTTCTCCCTTCACACAGATCGTATCTCCCCACCCACCACTCTAACTTTACCACTCCTGCACACACATCGTATCTCCCCACCCACCACTCTAACTTTACCACTCCTGCACACAGATCGATCGCAAGTGAGACGGCCACGGAGATCTCCACAGAACGGCGATTACGTCATTGTCAACAACCTGTTGGACGAGATCAGGGGCGGGGTCGTCACCAAGGAGTTGACGGAAAACCCCGATCTCGCTATAGCCCAGGAAGACGACCTCAGTCCTAAAGAGTATAACGATCCCGATGCCGAGGGAGCCCAAGCGCCAGACCCCGTCAAAACATCGAAGCCCGCACCGATGGGAAATCGTGCGAACGCACAGCCGGTCTCAAGTGAACCGAAGCATGCCGGAGTCCTCGAGCCGTGCCCCCTGTACCCGACCGATGATCTGATTGGTCGACTTGCCGGCCTGAAGGAATGCGTGGCGCCCGAAGACCTCCCCAGGCTGCACCCCTACGTCGAGAAGGGCGGCCGGGTCCGGCCTACTAACTGCACGGCCCATGAGAGGGTCGCCATCATCATACCGTTCCGGAATCGGTTCGTCCACCTTTACATCCTCCTCAACAACATCATCCCCATGATGCAACGCCAGAAAGTGGACGCCAGGTTCTTCGTCATCGAGCAGGCTCCGCCCACGACCTTCAACAGGGCGGCGCTGTTCAACATCGGCTTCATTGAGGCGCTGAAGCTGGACCACTTCGACTGCTTCATCTTCCACGACGTCGACCTCATTCCGCTCAACGACCGGAACCTGTACCGCTGCGACGAGCACCCGATGCACTTCGCCGTGGCCATGGACAAGTACGAGTACAAGCTGCCGTACAAGAAGTACTTCGGTGGAGTAGTGGGCTTCACGAAGGAGCAGTACCAGCGCATCAACGGCAACTCGAACCTGTACTTCGGCTGGGGCGGAGAGGACGATGACCTGTTCGAGAGGATCGACAACAAGGAGTACGTGATCGCCAGGCCGTACCTGGACGTGGGGAAGTATGACATGGTCCGACACAAACAGGACAAAGGCAACGAGGACAACTGCGACCGGCGGAGGTTGCTGAGGACGGCCAGACAGCGACAGGACGTCGAGGGGTTGAACACCATCAAGTACAAGAGGAGGTCACTCGAGCTGAGGAGTCACATGACCTGGATCACCGTTGAGTTGGACATGGCCGAAATTCTGGCCACGGCCCCCGAAGAGACCCGGAAGGACATGGAGCTCACGCTCAGCGATGTCAAAAACAACTTCTGTAACTTCTCCAGGGGGGCCCCGATTCACGAATGATCTCTCCAGCTTAGACACGACTATAATAAGTTGGACAAAAACAGAAAAGAGACGATTTTTGAAATGAACGCAGATTCAAGAAGTTCGTTACATCAGTATAACAACTATTGCAACTTCTGCAGGAGAGCCAGGATTCGCAAATGATCTCGTTCAGGTCTCGTTCGCCAATAATTTGTTAACCAACAACGGTTATTGGACTTTTACAGACAGAGTCTCAAAGTATGTGTGCATCGCAAACATCACACCAACCCATAAAGCATTTCTTCAGTTTGTCAAAAGAACTGAAAATGTGGGCGTTGAACACATCTTCAGTGCATGCACACCAGTGCACCGTTTGTCACAAACATGACACCAACTCAGTCCGCCCATAATTCAGGGTGTCGAAAGATAATTAAGACAAAACAATTAACTTTTTGTCATCCACGCCTTATGTTCCCCTTGAGTCGAAAGATAATTAAGACAAAACAATTAACTTTTTGTCATCCACGCCTTATGTTCCCCTTGAGCTGCAGTTTCGCAGAATAAACCAAAGTTATTTGTTTATTTGTTGGACGACGGATAATAAAATGGAGTTGTGTAGTCACTGATACATTGCCTCCCATAGGATATTGTGTCATAACCTACATTGTCTCTTATGATATGATATTATGTGGTTGTCTCCCGTGATTTGATATTCAGAGGTAACTCTGTCATTGTATGTCATTATATGTCATTATATGTCATGTCACCTTTAAATGGTGCAAGTCGATTTATGCAGTTCTAGAGAATCTGAATTAAATAGTTTGAAATGTGTTTTGATGTTATCTCATCAACTCTACATTTTACATGTGGATCAAATAAACTGTCATACGTGGATGTGAATAACTTCTGGTGCATGTGACTTGGGTATCAGTTTATAGTGTGACCATGGGGGTAGGCAGGGGGGCCATCGGGGAATTCGCCCCCTCCCCTCAGTGGCGGTCTCCATTCTGCCGCCCTTTTTAGAGGCCGTCCATAAATAACGTCACACGCCGGAATGGAGGATTCCCACATATGTGACGAGGGGGAATGTTTAATAAATGTGATGTCACATCAAAAACTCACAACTTTAAATAAAAGTTTCACTTAATTTTTTTTTTATTAATTACACTTTTTTAAATGAAGTTTTACATGTCTTCACGCTTTTTAAGATTTCATATTGCAGCCTCACACTAAAAGAGAACTTAAATCACCACACAAAAAAATGATCTGAAACATGCTCATTTTCAAATAGAAATTACGGTTTTTATGGGGGTAAGTTAAGGGTGGCTAAAGCTTTGTGACGTCATAAGGATGTAATTTTTTATGGCGACGTGTAACGAGGGGGAGGGGTAAATAATCAGCAAAATTACCACGAAGTCATTTATGGCTGGCACCTTAAGTCAATCATATGACGGATTTTTATAAATTTATAAACATGATTAAATAATTAAAATTGAAGCGAAGTAAAGGTGGGAAACATTTTACAATTGCATGACATATTTATTTAAGCAGTAAATACACACATACAAATATATGATACTTTTTAATTTTTTTTAAGGCCACAAGAAAGTTACTGAGGTTGCAGGTCCACTCCCCCTCCCATGAGATAAAACATATTTCTAAAAACATTACCAATTAATATGCTTTTAGTTTGTATTAATAGATAAATTACTTTTTATAGAGAGATTGTGCACATTAGAATGTAAACATATTTATACCGCCCCCTCTAGCTACGCTACTGCCCCCACCCTTACATTAAAATTTGAGAAAAATGTCACAAATTTGTTACAATAAAACTAAACTAAATTCCCTGCAAGTTTATTACATGGAAGACAGTGTACAGATATCAAGTAAAAAAAAAAAGAGTTATACCTGCAAGTGTAAATCATTACTTTACTGATTGTTGTAAATTTTTGTAAATATTTTAGTATCTATTTAGTGAAAGGCTGCACTCTACTATCGTAACACGCGAGAATACATGGAAAACGTCGTAAAATAAATAGCAAGAAATCGAATATTTAAGTGGAACTTTGGCTTAGAGTAGCGTGTTTTGACGTGACGTCACAATTCTTAAACTCCCACTCCCCCTCGTCACGTTTCGTCACAAAGTTGGGGACCCCATCTCCATAGGTGCGTGACGTCATTTTTGGCCGGGCCCTTAAATTATAAAAATGGTATTTTTGCCCCCCCCCCTGGAAAAATTCCTAGCGACGCCCATGAGTGTGACCTGTGCATAGTGTTTTACTATGTGAACAAACAGTGATTTCCGTAGAAGCCTACATATTTAGGCTAATAATTCAATGACGAGCTTGATAAGAAAAAGAATGGCGGGTTTAATAATAAGAAAACTGAGTTTTAGTCATCATAATTTTTTATTGAAATAAAGAAGGGTATATTTAATTTGGGGACACGCCATATTCCTTTTTGCCTACTTAACTATAACATACTTTATTACCGCTTACCCTTCTCCATAAATTAATGACATATAGAGAGCCCCCTATCCGTAGTTCGAAGCTTGTTGATAGTAAATTTATATGTGGATTCTATTGTTAAGTGCAGCTTGTGAGTTGGTTTTTTTTATGGCAATTGCTGATATTTTACCACATGTATTGATAAACTATACTAGAATATATATCTTCTGCATGCGACCCATCCGCCAAAGAAAACATTGATCAACTAGAACAAATTCAAAAAGAGCTGCAATATTCACTACTGGAGAATATTCAAAACTGACAAGAGTAACACCATTAGTTAAATCATTAAAGCTTGAAACAATAGAGGATAGAAGAACCAAGAGTAAATTAGTAATTATACATAAAGCGATTAATTCTAATTTAGAAATAAAACACAGAGATAACTAAATACAACCCTCAGATAGACATAAGGATAAAACACCTTTCTTATTCCATATGCAAGAAAAAACACATACAAGTTTTCTTTCTTCCCGTCCGAAATTCGTGCGTGCAATGGGTTGTCCGAAGAAACTTGGAAAGCCAAAACTTTATCATTATTTAAAACTCTAATAGATAAACGTAGGATGCAATCATCTTCTGTATAGAAGGAGCATCTGTAACAGATAAGATAACATAAGTAATGTTTCAAATTTATCCGAATATTTATTTCTAATGTCATTAAAAATATTGAAAAGGGTTAAGAAGTTTTTACTCCACCCTGTTGATATGTTAGCTGTGTGTTTTTGGCTTTGTTTAGCAAGCTAAATCTGTTTGACTTTCCACTTTCGGCATTTTAAGAAAATATTGATATTGTTTTTCGTTTTAGGAACTGGTTAATTTTTAAATTTACAAAATTTTAAATTGTAAATTCGCAACATTTTTAAAAAAAATTAATAAATGCTGGAGTTTTTAAATTTAATGAGTAATTTAATACTTAATGGTAATGTTTTAAAATATTTGAATTTTTCAAATACAAAGAATATATTATTTTAACATAGTTAAAAAGACCTGGCAGGACTTACCCTAACGAGAAATGTTTCAGCAAAGAGCCTTCCTGAACAAACAAACAAAAAAACTAATTAAGTGAAATAAAATAAATAAAAGTTTTGCTGTTCCATTATGACACCAGAAATTTTGTATTGAAGTTTCAAAATGCCAGTGAGAACAATACATTCATTTTATTTGTTGTGAGAGTCCTGTATTTTTAATAAGTTTAATCTCATGACTGACTCTGTCGGGCGTATTTGTCCTGGAGAGAATAGTGGTGACAGACAGGTCATTTGCACTCAAATAGTCTCATCCATATTTTATTCTTTTGTCAAATGCAAATCTAAATTCACAAACACATTTTCTAACTATAAAATTGGCAAATAAACCCTTTGAATATTGTATAACACTTCATTCTTCTGAATTTTACAAATTTTATTTAGCATTCCACAATTCATAAAAATAATTATTTTAAAAAAAAGAATTTAATTTTGAAAATAAAAGGCTAAGGCAGCATTTAATATTGAATACAATATTTGCTATGGGAAAAGAAAAACAGATTAATTTTATGTAACCTCATTATAAACTTCAGGCAAGTTTTTAAATATGTTTATTAAAAACAAAAAAAAGTCAGTTGCAAGACAGAAAAAACATACTTCCTGTAGCCCCTGATATTAATTTTTTTTCACTTGTATTTGTATAAATCTATAGCTCAAAATGGTAGCCAATGTGATAGACTTTAACTCTAATCACATCACCTTTAAATTAAAAGGCCTTTTAAAAAGTCTTTTTTAAAAAAAATGCAACATTTAAAAAACAAAAAAACTTTTAAAATTAAAAGATACTTATATTCTAAGGAACAGAATATTTGTAGTATTTATCCTTGAAAACTTATTGTAAAACAAAAAACAAAAATGTTTGCTATTCCCTTAATAATGATTAATCAATGTCTTTTTATTTGATGAAGATTTTGCATAAAGTACCTACATAATTTAGTATTTTACACAAACCAAGTTCAAGCAGACATATTAAAAAAAACTTTTGTCTTTTTTAAAATAATGAGACAGGTTTTAAGATAAATTTACAATAAATAATTTGAGTATGAGTTAACATGACAAACAGATGAAATAAAAAGTCAAGAGTTAAAGAGCAGGAGGACAGTAAATTCCTCATCTTCAGCAATCTAGTCAATCGAGTCCACAAAAAAGTCACATTTAATCAATAAAAAAAATAGTTTAATCTGTTCTAGATCTCATGAAAAGACAATATCCAATATTACAGAAATATGGGTTTAGTTAATAGTCCTTTTAGGGTTTTCATATACGTGTGTTTTCAATGATGAAAATTACAAATCTCAAGTGAATTTCGTTTAATATGAAAGTCTTTAAAAAATGACGAAAAGTCACTAAAATGTTTCCTCAGTAAATTGTATAGCAGGGACACAAAATAACATCAAATATTAAAAATCTTTAATGAATCAAAACCAAACATGATTTCTTTTTTAAAGGAAGAATTTTTTTAAAGTTTAATTATGCAATACAAATTTAAAATGTAAAAATCTTTTATCTTACAAGGACCAAAATGATTGCAGCACACAGGAAGACTATTAAGCCTAGGATGGAAATGTATTCAATTTTTAAAAATTTTTTAGATGACCTTCCAATAATATAAATGTCAATATGTGTTTGTTGAATATATTATTTTGCAAATAAAAAATATTTCTACACAACTTTGCACATGAGTTTATTATTTTGCACATAGATTAACAAAACTTAGAGGAAACATTGGTCAAGTGTGACAACAAATTTTATGCTATAAAGTTAAAATGTACAAAACCCAATTTAATGGTAAGTAGAATACATTTTTTCCCCCAATGATGAACAATTGTGAAAATATTGCATACACAACCTCAGAACAATTAGAGGGAAGATGGAAGAGAAACCAGGGGAGTTAACTTAAGGGCACATGTGAACCAATTTATGTTCTAGCTCCACATGTACACTAAATGTGGTAAAAGTGTCTTCTGAATTTAAGCAAAGCACTTCTGTACCCCCTTGAAACCTGAGTAGCACCACTTCAGTCCCCTGACAGGCTTTTAATGAGCAGTGGCAGCACCAGCCAGCATTATCAAGTGGCAGGAGCGTCCTACAGGTGACCACAATTTTCCAAGCCTGCATGCATTTCTTATCTATATCTTTTTAGTGGTTCCAATCCAATCCTAAAATTTGTGACAGTGCAATTTAGAGATTTACTTGGATTTTTATTAAACCTAACTCTTCCAAAAATTAAAATAAATCACATTTTCCATTCTACTCCACTCACTCAACTCAAATCACTACTCCCCCCACCCACTTAACTTCAAAATATTATTTTAGCATTTAATTAAGAACACAACATAATCTGCTATTTGACTTTTAACATTCATCCTTCAAGTAATTCCATCTATTTGCATATTTTTGAAGATTTCTTAACAATATTCATATAAAAATAAATATGGATAATGAATAAATATGGCCAACATGCGCTGTTTGCTTTACAAATGATACAATAATATGGACAGATTCTAGTAAATAAAACTGTTATTAAATTATATTTCTTTATGAAAAAAACCCAACTGACAAACATTTTAAAATTAATTTTACATACAAAATAATGTAAAAAAAACATTCAAAGCGGAAATAATTTAACATACTTTAAAATTGATGAAGTATTTGCAGTATTTGTGATATATAAGTATATACTTAACATAAATTATAATCTCATTATTTATGATGATGTTTTTCCTCTGAGCATTCAACAATGGAAATAAATTCAGTGTTTTAAGACTTAGCTATTTTTGTTGAAGTTTTAAGGCCTATTTATATTGTAATATTTTTAATGATACACTTTAAATTGCACTGAAGCATGTTAGGGATTACGCTTGAATCAGTATTTTGTGTGTATCTTGAACTTTAAACTACTTGTATGGATAATTAGTTAAATATTCAGGCACATTTGATTTGTTTCCCTGTATCATAGGTCTGTATGGTTATACGTATGCTTGGGATATTTTGTATGCTATCATTTTAAAAGTATCTTACAAGAATGATGTGTGCAAAGATTGATGTAAGTAGTAGTAATAGGAACTTAACCTTAGAACAGCACATCAAAAATATGCAAAGGCATTCCTAATTGTTGCTCTAGCAAAAGTGTAAGTCATAAATTTGACAAGAATTGTTTTCTTTTAACAATTTTAGATGTATTTTACTATTTCAATACCTAAAGACATTTAACACAACATTGTTTTTGTCCAAGTATAACTGACATTGTTTAATAAAATCTGTATAATTTTCAGTGCCATTTCCTGAAATTGCAGTCCTTTGGCCTTAGATTTATAATCAATATATTATAAGACATGACAATTTTAGTTTAAATGAACTAATTAATTTTGAGACTTAACAAACAAGTCTAAAAGTAAGAGTCTCCACTTGAAAACCCTGCCGAGAAATCCTTTTAAATCCTTTTAAATCCTTTTACATCCAAAAAGAGAATTCTATGGTGTCCTAGAGTTGACTCTAAATTTTTTTTAGTCAACTGACCAATTTACTCTGTCTATGCTTGTCTTTTAAAATTCTTTTATTTAAAATATACTCAGCTGCGAAGAAATGGTGCTTCTACAATAAGGTTGTTAGTATCTGTGAAAAAGGCCTTGACCGTCAGGGGATCTACATTGTCAGGCAGGCTGTGCTCTCTTGTCATTTCCATGGTTTGAGCTCGATTTCCTGTGGTCACTTCTCGCCTCGCGCAGATGATGACCTTACCATCCTGTGTCTTGACGGTCAGCTCCTCAGGTCTGAACTCATCGATGGGCATTGTCAGTTGAAACTTGCCATCATGGGATGTCACCACAGGGGTGCTCAACTGGGCTTGGCTGGAGGACTCTGGGAAAATGGGGCCAGATGGGAAAGTTGAGCTTAATGAACTAAAGGGAGGGGGCTTAGAGAAGGTTGAGTTTTGCAGGTGGGAGGGTGGGGCTGAATGCAGCTGGTGGGCTGTGAGCCTGGAGGGCAAGCTGTCCAGCATATCCAATTTACTCAAGTCTGGCGGAGGTTTGAAAGACGGAATCACATGATCCGGATGACCCAGGACCTCCTCATGGTTAAAGGCGGGTGGGGGTGCAAACGTTGGTGGGGGTTTACTACTAGAAGAAATATGGTGTTGGATAAGTCGACTCTGCTGCTGTGGAAATGCTGGTGAACTTGTTCCAGATAAAGCTGTCGCTTGTGGTTTTGAGGAAACGGAAGATGATGTCTGGTAGGTGGATGAAGACTTGATGACACCAGGAGACAAACTGGATGCACTAGAGGAATCTTTGATTGCGTTATAGTTGGGGGCAGGAAGTGGTGCATGGACCACAAGGTACCCCTCGGGGTTAAGTGTGCACTGCAGTGAAAGTGGGTCAACGTCTCGGGGGATGTTCACCTCTCGGCTATACTCTCTGCTAACAGAGGAGCCGCCTCCTTTCTCTTCGTGTCTTGCTGAAACCATAATTTTGGTGGAGTCCATTTTGACATTCACTTCTTCTGGTTTATACTCCTGCATGTTAAATCTCACCTATTTGAATAAACAAAAATGGAATGTTAATTGAAAGATCTTTTAAAAACAAACTGAAAAGACGAACTCAAATTCTAATAATTTTTTCCCCCATTAATTGCCAACATGATATACTCTTAAGCCTAACTATTCTGATATAAATATAAAATAACAACTTGAGAACTTATAGAGCATAAGATTTTACCTTAAAAACTGGCTGCCCCTTTTCATCTTTCTCTATGATAGCCTTCCCATCATCACTCTCATTAATCCTGCCAGATATACGAGCAGGAAGTCTGGAAGTGGTACCTGATCCTTCTAAACCAAATTCAGAATTTTCTGGCCGTAGGTTAAAAAACTCCCTCCTCATTTTGTCAATCTCATCCTCCCATTCTCTGGAGATAATTAAGTATTCAGATTTTATAACAAGCAGAAAGTCTTAAATAGTTATTAAGACATAATTATAAGAAAAGATGATGTTTCAAAAGCTTATTAATTAGAGATTCAAAAGTTGTTTAAAGGAATATGAATACATGTAAATAAATGATTTTATTTTAAGCATTGAAAAAAAAGACATTAAAATTAAAATTAAAAAAAAAAGAATTTTCTTTTCTTTTAATTCAACATTTTTGTTAAGGACAACATATTTTACAACATTCATGCAACTAATTTTCAAGACTCAGAGGAAATAGCAAAAAATAGGGAATGCTTTGATCATTTACTATCCCAGAGAAACTTATATTCAGTAATGGCAATCTAATATTTAAGATGAAATATTATTTATAATTTTATTATCTAGTTAAAAAATTAAATTGATTTATAATTTTCTAAAGAGTAGTTTTTAATTTTGTTAATTATATATACATATATGCGCATTATACACACAAACACATTCATATAAATATGTTTGTGTATGTATAAATAAATATATNTATATATATATATTAAGGCTGGTACTGATTTTAAACAATTTGTTCTTTTAATTAAGAATTTTGATTGATTATATTTTTATTTCGAATACATAGATCCCGTAAAATTGCGATTCATTATTTTGTGGAATCAGTTAAGTCAGGTTTATTCCATGACTCTCAAATTTTGTGACATAACACAGTGAATTTGTTGTGCTATGCAACAAATAAGGAAGAAAAAACTTTTTGTTGACGCATGGGTCTTTATAAATAAATAATTATTATATGAATATGATGGAACAGTATATAAGTAGCAAAAAATATAAATTATCAATAAATTAGAAAAAATAATATTAGAAATATTTTCTTAAATTTCAATCAAATTTTATTTGATCAAAATTGTTTTAATTATAATTGATTAAATTTCAAATGATTAATCCATTAATTAATCATTAATTTCCACAGCCCTAATATGGGACGTGGTGGTCGAGAGGTAGCGCTCTCAACTGTCAGACCGATGGTCACGAGTTCGAATCCACACGAAGGTGAGGATTTGTTCTCGGGACCTGAGGAGTCCCCGAGTCACCCAGCTCCGAAGGGGTACCTAACTAGACAATAGTTAGGCGGCTGGGGTAATGCGTGGAACCCCTATAGCCGTGGCCTGTGACCGATACATCACTTGCCAACAGATCATCTCTCATGGTCTGTGGACGCAATTATCTTCTGCATAGAAGGAGCGTCTGTATATCTAAGATAAGATATATATGTCATTTCTATTTATCTAAATAAATGAAAATTAAACAGAAAAAAAAACAATATAAAGAAAAAATGTCAAAATAAGGATTGGAAAAGCAACAGCAGACTTCCCAAACCTCAAGAATGTTTGGGTCTCTAGCAACTTAAGCAGCAAGTTAAAAATAAGGATTTTTAACAGTTTGGTGAAGCCTATATGGAGCTGAGATGTGGACAGCAACTGTAAACCTGACCAGAATTCAGTCCTTTATCAACATTTGTCTAAGAAGGATTCTCAGAATTCACTGTCCAGACAAAATCAGCAACCGGGAACTGTGGCAGCAGACTAAGCAGAAGCCTATTGAAGAAGAGATTCTCCAGAAGCAGTGGAGGTGGATCGGTCATACACTTCTAATACAACAAGGCGAGCCCTGAAATTGAACCCCCATGGTAAGTGGAAATAGGACGTCCAAGAAACACTTTGTGCTGAGAATTGGAGGCAGACATCAAGAGAATTGGTCATGACTGAAAGATCCTGGCTAAGCTGGCTGAGGATAGAGATGCCTGGAGGTCTGTCGTAGGTGGCCTATGCCCTTGAAGGAATCGCAGATGCCTATGATGATCAGTGGATGCCCCTCATGGACGAGAAGGCTCAACACACAAAACAAAGCTTTAAAATTATTAGTTTTATAAATGGTTTAACAGTTCAATGTTTTACTGAAGTTACACTTATTGGTATCAAAAACTTAATGCAGAAACATTTTAAAAAAATTTAATTTAAATTAAAAAAAAAAAAAAGAATCATTTGGAGCTCCAGTTTAATTTATCATACTATTTTCTTTAATAAACTTAAGATTAATTTTTTTAAGATTGGTATTAATAAAATCATGCATAAAGATAGTTTAGTAACAACATATAACTATAAGATATCATAAGTGTTCCTATTTTCAACAAAATTATTTTCTGTTTAAAATGATTTAATCTTTGATTATAAATAATTTTTATGTTTAGGGTATTAGCATAATGAGGAATTAAAATAATTCACTATTGCTTTGTGTTCACTTTTTTAATGGTGTTTATTTTCATTCAGAGAGAGGGAACATTTTAAGTTTTTGTAGAACTTAATGTGTGTGGTTGTTTTTTTAAAAATAAGTACCATAGGATTCAAAAATTATTTTGAAAAGACTGAGGCACACATGTGTGATTTTCACCTAATACACGGTACCCTAATTTAGAACTAAGACCAAGTCAGATTTGAGTCTTGAGGTCAAACTGTGGCAACTCATGTGAATGAATCCCCATGACATCCCCATGACATCAGATCTGATGTCAGATAAAGTTAGTCAACTGTAATGTTCTAATACAAATTCCACTGGAAATTTAAGATTTTAAAAATATTTTCTATTTAATTATTACAAGAGAACAAATAGATTAAGTGCCTGAGACTGGAAGCTGTATCACAAAACTGTTTCAAGAAAATTGGCTACTTATCTACAATGTTGATTCTGAAATATCTATTTTTTGTAAATTTTTAAAAAGCACCAAAGTAAACCCAAAGAACAACCTAAAACCATCATCACATCACAATCTCTTTGTGATGGCCAGATGTATGAGGGAGAGATATTACCATAGCTACCACATACCAGTACCAATTTAAAATTGACAGTAGATAGTACATAGATAGTATGCATAAGTTTGGAATTTAAATTTCTTAACCTCTTTTCTTTAAGATATAAAGATATATATGAATAGAATAGTGTGCAAGCAAGCAGTTGAAATAGGCTTTGTCTCCTAATCATTTGAAACTTATTCCTCGAAACAAATCATTATTTATAACCACAACTTTGATTCTATTCTTGATTAAAGTAACCTGAAGCAAAAGAGTGTGGTTATTGTTTATTATTATAAATGGCAATTAAATTTTCAATGGTTTGCCATAAATAAACAGTTTTGTCAATGGGACCATATTTGTAAGTTTAGCCTGTCTCATAGGTCTATCATCTACCAATCTATTGTACAACAGAAATACAGTATCATCCATTTTTTTAGAGCAAATGTTAATATCATTTTAAAACTGGTTTGTGCTTGGTTAGACTTGTGACAAGTGCAACAAAATTTCTTTTGAAAGCGTTAAAAGGCAGCTCTAAGAGGTTTGCGAATACATGTGCGTGCGCCCGGGCTGAGAATACGAACCTCCCGGGATGTGACCAAGCTGACAGGGGATCTCTGGGAACGGAAACAAAGGTCATGGTCAATTTGAAATACAAGTAAGTCTGGGATAAATCATAGATGGGGATCTTTTGATGAGGGGATGGTGGGGGTGATAAAGTTGGTAAGATGATCTTTTGATGAGGGGATGGTGATGGGGATAATGCTGGTAAGATGATCTTTTAATGAGGGGGTGTAATTGTGATAATGCTGGTAAGATGATCTTTTGATGAGGGGATGGTGATGGTGATAATACTGGTAAGATGATCTTTTGATGAGGGGATGATGATTGTGATAATGCTGGTAAGATGATCTTTTGATGAGGGGATGGTGATGGTGATAATACTTGTAAGATGATCTTTTGATGAGGTGATGATGATAAAGCTGGTAAGATGATCTTTTGATGAGGTGATGATGATAAAGCTGGTAAGATGATCTTTTGATAAGGGGATGGTGATGGAGGATACCCCATGTAACAATAACTTGGGGGGTAGTCCAAAATGTAAAAAAATCTTCTTAGCTGTTAAAAATGAAGGTGCATTAATTTAGGAGAGAGCATAAGGTCGTGGTGAGAAATGGGAATTTCTAAGTGGAGGAGAGACCTTAAATAATGGGAGAGTATTAAAGATGCAAAGAAAATCACTTAACGACCAGTGTGCGTCATAAATTAAAGGGCAGAGCATAAGACGAAAATGAGAAGGAGTGAGCGTTTAAATAAGTGGGAGAATATTAAGGAATAAATAAAACAAATATTAATTTAGTGGCAAGAGTTGAACAGGGCAAAAAACGTGTAAATTTAGTAAAGGAAACATGAGGAGCAACACAGGAAAAAATTGAAAAATGTGTTCATAGACTCTAATAGAGACAATATTAATAAATACACCACATTAAATGTAGAACAACATAATAGTCAATTAAAAGTTTGACTCTAATAGATCTACACATTCGTATCATTAATGGAAAAGGAATGTAAATAGGAAGAGAGTTAACAGAAAGACAAACAATGAAAAAAATATAGATTGTTGCTAAATTCTTTCAGAAAACTCAAAACGACAATCATTTACATTTTCATTGTGAACATATGGACACTGCATTACAATATGAAGTTATCAATAACAATAACAAATCAAATAACATATTCAACAGTCAAACTATGGTTACCTCCTCCTCCTTTCCATGTCCCGCTCCATGTCCTCCCATATCTTCTTCTGCCTGTCCTCAAAGTTGTAGTTGTCCTTGTTGATGGGGATTCGAGTAGTCATGTTGGTGTATTGTTTAGTTTTTAATGTCCTTCTTGTTTCTCGTTGGTCTTGCTGAGCAGGTTCAGGAACACAACGTCTTCAGGGCCTCACATGAAATCTATCGTTAGTCCAGTCTGGACTTGGCTCTAAAACATCTGAACTACCAGGGAATGAATTTCTGGCGGTCCGCGTGTATGTGTGATGGAGAGTGGGGAGAGGTGTGCCAAATGGAATGACTGTGGAGATAGACAAACAGAATATAAGAGAGACGAGACTGCAACCAGGGTTAAGTAGATTTTTTAAAAGTTTTATAAAAAGGGCATACGGGTAGGCCTGACAGGACACATCAAAACAGGCCTACAGGTTGGCCTCACAGGACACAACAAAACAGGTCTAGGCTACGGGTAGGCCTTATAGTACACAACAAAACAGGTCTAGGCTACGGGTAGGCCTTATAGTACACAACAAAACAGGCCTACGGGTAGGCCTGACAGGACACAACAAAACAGGCCTACAGGTTGGACTGACAGGACACAACAAAACAGACCCACGGGTAGGCCTGACAGGACACAACAAAACAGGCCTACGTTTATGTCTAACAGGACACAACAAAACAGGTCTACGGGTAGGCCTTACAGGACACAACAAAACAGACTAACGGGTAGGCCTGACAGGACACAACAAAACAGGTCTACGGGTAGGCCTGACAGGACACAACAAAACTGGCCTACAGGTTGGCCTGACAGGACACAACAAAACTGGCCTACAGGTTGGCTTGACAGGACACAACAAAACAGGTCTACGGGTAGGCATGAAAGGACACAACAAAACTGGCCTACAAGTTGGCCTGACAGGACACAACAAAACTGGCCTACAGGTTGGCTTGACAGGACACAACAAAACAGACCTATGGGTAGCCTGACAGGACACAACAAAACTGTCCTACAGGTTGGCGTGACAGGAAACAACAAAACAGACCCACGGGTAGGCCTGACAGGACACAACAAAACAGGCCTACGTTTATGTCTGACAGGACACAACAAAACAGGTCTACGGGTAGGCCTTACAGGACACAATAAAACAGACTAACGGGTAGGCCTGACAGGACACAACAAAACAGGCCTACGGATATGTCTAACAGGACACAATAAAGCAGGCCTACGGGTAGGCATGAAAGGACACAACAAAACTGGCCTACAGGTTGGCGTGACAGGACATAACAAAACAGACCCACGGGTAGGCATGAAAGGACACAACAAAACAGGTCTACGGGTAGGCCTTACAGGACACAACAAAACAGACTAACGGGTAGGCCTGACAAGACACAACCATATAGGCTTACGGATATGTCTAACAGGACATAACAAAGCAGGTCCTACGGGTAGGCATGAAAGGACACAACAAAACTGGCCTACAGGTTGGCGTGACAGGACACAACAAAACAGACCCACGGGTAGGCATGAAAGGACACAACAAAACAGACCTATGGGTAGCCTGACAGGACACTACAAAACTGGCCTACAGGTTGGCGTGACAGGAAACAACAAAACAGACCCACGAGTAGGCCTGACAGGACACGACAAAACAGGCCTACGTTTATGTCTGACAGGACACAACAAAACAGGTCTACGGGTAGGCCTTACAGGACACAACAAAACAGACTAACGGGTAGGCCTGACAGGACACAACAAAACAGGCCTACGGATATGTCTAACAGGACATAACAAAGCAGGTCCTACGGGTAGGCATGAAAGGACACAACAAAACTGGCCTACAGGTTGGCGTGACAGGACACAACAAAACAGACCCACGGGTAGGCATGAAAGGACACAACAAAACTGGCCTACAAGTTGGCCTGACAGGACACAACAAAACAGACCTACGGGTAGGTCTGACAGGGCGCCTTTTTATATAGACACGTAAACAAAATTGATTTTAACAACAAAAATTAGTTGATCCATCTGGTCGTGTTGGTATCACAAACACTAATGGATGGGCCATTCAATGCTATTGCCCATTTACTACAACCAATGCTGAGCTGAGACGTGTGTTCCATCTCGTGTCACCAGCTTCAGGGGGAGAACCATTGACTATTCTCATCGAAACATGACAAAAATCCTCCCCCTCCCCGTCTCTCTTACAAACACACAAGTCCAAAAACCGCCCCGGAATAAAATTAGTATGAACAGGAACAGTGAGTAGCCTGCCCTAACTAAACCTAGACTAAAAGACTAGCCGTGCAATAAAGCTTGCAGCCGTGACGATAGCAGAAGTTCCTTAACAAAATGAAACGTTCCACGGATCTGGCGACATTTTTGTTTACATTGGCGGGCTTACAGGACAGGAGCACAAATGTTTCTGATATGAAGATGAGAACGTTGTCCAAAGAGTAACATAAATACACGAACGTATTGGGGGGAAAAACCCGGGCATAGCCGAGTACGAAAGGTCTTGTAACATGAATATCAGATATTATGGCCCAAAATACATTTCAAATTAATAGGAAAATTAGGTATAATAGTAATGTGGATTAGATACAAGTACAAGCATCCAACGGAGACTAATCTGTCTTTTTTTTTAAAAAAAAATATTAGTTTATGTGCACTTATTTCTTTCGGTACCAAATGGTTATATGAATATTAATCCTAACATGCTTCAATACAACTTTCTTGAAGTGTGGATATCCGTTATCACTCCCCCATTTTCCGCCAACCGTTTCTGTGATTTTGTTGAGCGGGTGCTGTTTTGTGCACAGTTATCTTATCTATGGAAGACGTTCCTTCTACGCAGAAGATTATT
>MUZC01000089.1:419204-434601 GCA_002072015.1 Radix auricularia | reverse complement strand
TCCCCCCCCCCCCCCCGCGCTTATCCATGGTTAATGTATAATCTTGCATTTTTATTAGCGTTGTTTTTTTTAATGTTGAAAATTGAAAGTTTTTTTTTGGTTTTATTCTATCATTTCATCTGTTATATTTATACATCCCAGGATCACAAACTTTATCCCCTTCCATGCCACACCTCTTAATAATTGTAACTATCTCACCTCAAGGTTAGTGGGATCTTTCGAGCCCCACCCCATATAGTCACTGCACCTTGTTATTACTTACATTTGTTGGTCCCAACAACACAACTCTCATGACAGTTAATGGCTTTGTAAAAAAAATCAACATGCATCTGATTGACTCAATTAAAACAAATGTCTATGCCAGGTTTCTATCAGTACACAGCTCGATTAGATCATTTTTGGCTTCAGAGGAAGGTGGGGGACTAGGAAATAGGGGCATTGAGTGAGACATCTGAGTGTCGAGGTGACAGAGAGACTTTCCTCATAGTCCTATGGAAGCCACCAATGTAGCTGTGAAAAATGCCAACTGTTTCCTTTATTATCAAATAAACTGGTTGTTTCGGGGTGTTTTTTTTTACGGACATAAATTACACGGGTAATCTATACACACTGAACCTCACCGTAATGCACTGCGCCTCATAAACTTATTAATACGGTAATGACCACTTATGTGATGGAATATTCACGCTTTTTCTCCCGTGAGCCTCCCCACCTCCTTGTCTACAACCACAAGTAGACAAATAATAACTCCACACACATTCAAACAAACTCGCTCACAACCCGCTAAAACACACACAGAGGCTTCAAACACGCACACTCACAAACACGCTAACATAAACACAAAACAGCCCGATAAACGACATATATACGCATAGACTCACACACACAAACTCAGCAAAAGCCACTGATACACGCAGACACATTCACACACACTCGCGCACGCACATAGAACCACACATCCACATCGACGGCTTATCAGCACTATCACAAAATGTGGAGTGCCTGGCTCCCGTGGAGCAGACGGACGAGTTAAAGATAGACGACCTTAAATCTTGCCGCTCGATGACCACAGATACCAGACGACTATTTCCTGGCCCGGAGTGAGCGGCTTGAATGCCAACTCACGAGAGTTTGCCCCTGGTAACTCCTGTTACATTTGAAAAATTATCGGTGAATTATTTCCCTTTAAATACTTCTTTAAATAATGATTTTAAAAAACCCCGACAAATACAAAACTGGTTGTCAAGACTTAATTATTTTTTTTTACCTAAAACTAAAACAAAATTCGCGACAAGTTCATTCCGAATAATACCTGTTCATTGTGCGAAGCCTTTTTTTTTTTTTATATATATAAAAAAGTGGATTTTTGGTAAAAAAATGTGTGTATGACCAAACAGAAAACATCGTCTAAACGAGAAACTTTAACTTTAAACTAACATTACAATTGAAAACTATCATTTCGAGATAGACATATGGGCCTGATAATGGATGGTACCAAAGTATCTCACCGCCCTGGGCGCTCCACCACTGGTCCACCAGTTGTGTGTGTGGAATTTGAAAGTACACCAGGTATGTGTCCCTTATGGGGCCATTTAAAAAAAAATCTGCCTTGAGTTCCATAATTTATAGCTGTGTTTGAACGTTTAGTTATTTATTCTGAAATTTAAATGCTACTAGAATCACTGACAAATTTTAATGAGGAAAAAATGTTAGAATTCTGAAATTAATTTTTGACGGACGGTTGCAAAACGTAGATTTTGCTGCCCCTTAACCCCTCCGGATGATATGGGTCTGATATAAATTAAGGAAAATTGTAACAAGTTGTTCGGTAAGTAGCCGCCGTGGCGTTGGGGGCGGGTGGACTTAATTATATAATATATGTACCAGGACTTCCACTCCAGACAGTTGATATATTTATCTTGTCTCCCATCAACCCCCCCCNCCCCCCCCCCCCCCCGCACACCGATGCTTACATTTCCAGCTCTGTATCTTTGACCTTAAGGCTTGGCTCGGCCTAGTATTACGGCCCAGCTATTTGATATTTTAGCCGAGTGCTGAAAGCGGGCAGAAATGAATGTTTCTAATCACTGAGGGACTTCCTGTCTGGAGCATCGCTGAGGTATGCCACTTTGGTTTGCAACGTTGTGTATGATAAATATTATAGTTTGATTAGAATCATGGTGTATGGCGCTCTCTGGTTTGGATTATTGTTGTTGGATGTTTTTTGGTTGATATCATGCTGCATTCATATATTATGTTTGGTCTATAATCAACGTTCCACAGAGTGTTCATTGGTCTGTGGGCAAAATAACAAACTTGTGTGCAAAGTTTGTCCACTTCACACTTTTTGTGCAAAAGTTTACATCCCGCAAACACTGTCCTTAATCAAAATTTTTTGCGCGGTCATTCTAAACAATTGCTCGGCTTTTGTCAGATATCTGCACGACCGCGCAGCCGAAAGGGAACATCTATGGCGGATTAAGGGGGGCTGAACGGGCTAAAGTCAGGGGCCCCCGACGGTTTGGGGGCCCCGAAACTTTTTATATTTTATAATAAAAGTAAAAGTGTACAAATGTTTGCACGAACCCTTGAAAATAATTTTTTTTTTTTAAAGTATAAATATTATCTCTACAACTGATCGCGATTCAGACCTGATAGTGATAGTCTTAATAATCGAAAATTTAGAGAACATAGTATAAATTATAGTTAATATTTTTAAAATGTGTCGAGTTAGACAAGCTCCGCTGGCCGTGTGGAGAGAGTATAAGTATAGGCTCTTAATTAATGCAAGCGGTGTCGGGTTCGATTCCCAGCAGTGGATCGAAAAAAAATCTTTTTACACTTAATTGTAACATACCGCGGACACTTCAAAAAGTTTTTTTTTCATTATTAATATTTAGTTACAGTCTTATATTAGCTGTTAACAATAATTTTATTTTAAGGGGCGCTGTCTGGATAGAGCCCCCGTTTCATTGCAGCCCGGGGCCCCGTGCATTCTTCATCCGCCCCTGGGGAACATTGTATAATGTTGGCCACTTTGTTTGTTTATATCATGTTGCATGATTTTATTTGGTTGTATTTATAGTGATTTGTTTGTTTATATCATGTGTATGATTTTATTTGGTTGTAGTTATAGTGATTTGTTTGGTTAATATATTATGTGGTACATCTAACTTGATGGGGTTTTTTATATTATCATTTATACACGCACGTCTGATGTCCCACGTCTGGCTGGTGAGACTTTGTGAATTGGAGGGTGCCGCCTCTGACTAATGAAACTATATATTTACTGACTAGCTGAATAATTGTATTATAGGAAAGTCCATTGTATGGACTGACAAAAATAACAACTTTCCATGTTGATAAATATTTATAAAACTCAACTCAACCTTTGCATCTAGTTGAAGTTATGTTGTCAGTACACTCTGATGGTCGATGCCCATCGGCTCGAACTACATCCAAACTGGAATGACCAACTGTAGCATCAATTTCTGATGTGTGCGTTGCCAGTGCTAGAGTCCAGAGGCGCAGCTAAGGTGGGTGGGGGTGTGTGTATTCGATTTCTCCCGGTGAAGCAAAATGACACTTTGTTGGTATGTAATGGATGCACGTTTGGGGCATCAGGGTTGGGGGGGGGTGGACGCCAAATGAATCGAACTCCCTGGTGTCGAAAACTCAAGCTACGTTTCGGACAGCGACGTGCAACATGATCAGAGATGGTTCCCTCCCCCCTCAGAATGGGGCGGTATGTTTTAACGTAACAGCTGATTTAATGATGTGGTTAAATTCCTGGGCTGTCCACATTGTAAAACTAGCGAACGAAGTGCATTGAACGAAACTTTCATTGACTAGCCAGTAGTGTCTCTGTAGATCATTAAGTTATTATTTTTTCTAACCAGCCGACAGGGAAAAACAAAAACAACCCTGAGTATGAACGGGCCATATTCCACTTCCTTACAGCCATTCCCGGCCCGGTGTATAACATTTGGAGTACAGATTTTGTTTCAACATTGAGCGGGTCTCCGATTTGTCTTTCCTGTCGGCGACCTTTGATATCCAATCTACCTGCGCGCCTGGCACCCGGCCTGTAGGCTCTGAACAGATACACCATAACCACATAGAGATAATATAGCTCATGTATGGGGACGGACTGTGTTACCCGTGTGAATAGTATCAAGAATTTCAGTGTAGACAGTAGGCCAAAACACTATAGGTACTTAAGTGACAAATCGTATAGTGTATAGCTTTATTTTTAAGTAACGCAAATATGTCTATGTTTAAAATCCAATGCTGAAACGTGTACATATATACATATTTGTAACGTGCAGACTTAGACTGAGCTTACAGTAACATTCTTTTGGTAAAGCGCAGTTCAAAAGCTTGTTTGAATTATATTTAAGTTGTACTTCTCAGTCGACACTATCCTATATAATAATAAAAGCAATTTTCTGTCCAGTCATCGATAGCGATTTGTCCTTCAAACTCATAAAGACAGACACCATAGTCAATCAGAAGAATAAAATCTCATTTATATATTGAACAAGTTTGCGCGGACGTTCAAAGCGAGTTAATTTTTGTGCAGTATTTAGTATTCTCCAAGACTTTATTTGAGCGGTGCGATTTATAGTCAAAAACCTTGTTTATGCGGGTTATTTATTACAACTAAAATGAATGGTATTTTTAAAGTGATTCACATTTATGGCCGATCGAGACGTCTGTTGTAGGGGAGGTACAACATGCCACCGAAACGAAGGCAGAAGGTCCTTGCACGGGGTTTGTTGATCGTTCAATAATGAAGCTAGATGACGTATTCTATTTATAATTTATACGGAAGTATTCAGTAGGCACTGAAAACTTCCGCTTGGTTCTGAATCCTCCGTAAATATTCAAATTTTCTTTATGTCTAAACTGCACTGATGTATTTTAAGAGCATATCTATGACTTATCAGTTAGATAACCTTTAAAAAGATGCGTCACTAGTCAAGCTCCTCACGTAATTTAAGCTAACAACTCAAACAAATGAAGACCTAGTGCAGACTCCGAAATAATGTACAAAAGTTAATTGTTCCGTAAAATTCTTGTAAGGATATAACACATTTGCTATCAATCACTGGCAAATTAAAAACTTTGAAACTTTTAACAGAACACCCGGACGTCTCTGAAATCTTATGATAAACACAAAATGACAAAGAACTATAAAACGAAAATAATAATAATTAAATAACAGATAAGGTATCTTTATCTAATTTTGTTTCAGGAGATCAACAAACCCAAGGTCACAAGACACATACAGATTTCATCATCGATTTCTGTCATTCTTTCGCTCTTTATTTGTCTCTCTTACTCTTTCAACCACAGGAAATTCATTTTAAAAATAATTTTCTAAAATCTGGTGGCACATTAATGACATTAATTTACCGCAACACAGTTTAAGAAACATAGGAATGGCTTTTATGTTTTTCCTTAAAATATAAATTAATTTAAAAACAAAAGTTCTGGAATAAAACATTCGACTTAACATTAACTTAGTAACAGTGATATCTCGGCAAACAACACACGCAATAAATAATCCCATGCACAGCACCTGAACGAGAAATCCAAAGTTTGGTTTTCAGAGAATTTCCTAGGACCTGTCCAGTTAACGCAGGCCGGAGGTAATGTCAGAGAGAAACGTGAAAACAGCTTTGTTTAAACACTGCACCTACTCTGGTCTGTTTGTAGGTCTTCCACCTGATGGGAGCAATCCAACACACTGAACCAACTCATGTCCTTTTACCTGGGGGGGGGAGGGGGCGCCTCTCCTCCATGCAGCCTCACTCCTCCAACATCTTATTTATCCCTCTGGTATGCGACATGTCAGATGTGACGTAGGTAGTGCTTCTATTTTTAGGTTCCGCCAGATTGTCGAGGATGGAGCGAGTGCGAAGTGAATAAGTTTAGAAAGGCAGCCCAGGGAGACTACTTTTAAATTGCGCACCTCATTAACTCCCGTCCCACACGATGTGACGCGTTTACCACTCCCGCTTCTCTAGAACTTTCTCTTCTTCATCACCGTCTTGCCATTCTTGTATCTCTCCCTACTGTTTCAGCCTTCCTTCTACCTCCCTCATCCTATCTATCCCTATTCTTTCAGCCTTCCCTGTATCTCATTCCTTCTCTCTCCCTATTCATTTTTTAAACCATAATCCAACTTTTGCTACTTTCTCTTCTTCTGTTCTGTTTTTTTGGTTAATTATTAATAACTTGTGGCCATCTTTCCAATTTAAGAAAATCTACTTCATTCTTTTTTTCCATGGTATAGAAGGTAATTTATAACAAACATTTTATTTAAATACTTTTGTTTACGTATTTGTAATGTGTGCCGATGAAGACATCTACCGAAACGTCTCACAAATATCATTTATCCATTAGTAGGTCTTTGTATTATTATATTTCATTTGATATCTTTAACTTTATGGCAGTCCAATTCTGTATGAACATACTATTTTAGCCCCCCCTCCCCCACTGTCTCTCACTCTCTCTGTCTTCAACAAAAGAACTCAAACTAACATCTCTGGCCCTCCTCTGGATCTCACTCTTTTCTCACACTCATCTCCCCACCCAACACTTCCCTCACATTCCTCCTACCATCACACTCACCTCCCCACCCAACACTTCCCTCACATTCCTCCTCCCATCACACTCATCTCCCCATCCAACACTTCCCTCACATTCCTCCTACCATCACACTCATCTCCCCACTCAACACTTCCCTCACATTCATCCCACCATCACACTCTTGACCCATTTCAATCCTTCTCCTCGACGTTCTAAATCCACCTCTCCAACCCTTTCCCTTCACATTTCCCCCACATTTCTCCCCCCTCTCATCTGTCTTTCACACATTTTTCCTCACCTCATCAAATACGTCAGGACAGGGTACCAGCCCGCCCCATCCCCCGTATCACAATAAGATCATGTTACTTAACTTAACAACAGAGCGGCTAGGAGGTAAAGGAAGATACTGGAAAGACATCCATCACCAAGGGAGTTTTCAAGATTTCACAAGGTGATTGTAGGCAATGCTTCCCATACTCAATTTTTGCAAAAAATTGTGGGGGACAATAACATTTTTTTAAAAAATTGATAAAACAAATAAAAACTCAATTGTTATTTATTTATAAAACTCATTATTGTTATTCGATCTTAACAATACTCCTCCGTACCACACTCTTCCCTGCAAAAAAGAAGAAGAAGAAAATACCGGCTCACGCACCATTCCTAGACACCAGAGTAAATGTAAAATACATTTGAACACTTTGAATTAAACATGACTATATGCCCGTCAAATTTTTACCAACAACTTGCAGGTTTTCAAAGGAGCCGTAATGATCAGATTATTGATCGTGCACCCTTGAATAAAGAGAAGAATAGAATAAATAACACGATTATTAGCGATTCACTGATGCTACGTATAAACAGCAAACACATGCGTGTAAGTACCTATATAAATATAAGGTGTTGTGATAATATATACAACGAGAACGTTTGGTGAGTATGAGTTCTATTTAGCTTTATATGTTAAAATGTAGCGAATTTGTGATGAAGACAGAGGTATTGAAATATTAACATTTTTTACGGGCGTGATAGTAGTCAGTGGGAGGTTTAGCACTAATTAGAAGTATTAAAATGTTCTTAATAATAAATCAATATAAGTAAACTTAAATAAATGGGAAGTTTAAGTATATACCTTTGGTGGGTTATTTAAATACATCATAATTTGGTGGGTTATAAGTTATAAATTATTTATTACCCCAGCCGCCTAACTAGTGTCTAGTTAGGTACCCATTCGGAGATGGGTGACTCCTCAGGCCCCAAGAACAAATCCTCACCTTCGTGTGGATTCGAACTCGTGACCATCGGTTTTACAGTCGAGAGCGCTACCTCTCGACCACCACGTCCCACAATACTTTTCAATATTACTTGGCAAAAGTACAAAAGCACAAGAACCCAAATAAAAATTATTCAGATTTTAAAAATGCACAGTTAATTCATTCCTAAGCTTATGGTTAAAACTTCGTTGGGCGGGTTTTTATGTAATTTTTAAAAAATACCCTATAGGAAGTTTAGGCTTTCAAGCTTGACTGGCAATATAAATATATTCCTTAACTAACAAAGATATAGGCAATAATCCTCAAGCCAGCGTGTACTGTAAAACTTGACAAATTTGCCAGCCTGATAAACATCAAACAATAGTCTGATCGTGACACTTGCCTCCCAGTGACGCGCATACTGTTGACTCTTGACTCCCTCCTCTTACAACAGAGGTGTCCAAACTTTTTTTCCAAAGAGGGCCATATTTCATAAAGTAAAAATATGCGTGTACCGGATTAAGATAGTAACAAAAATGACATTCTTTGAGATTAAGTTACAGGCTTTAAAACGCACAGGATTGTTTCTTGTTTGTAATTTTTAAGAGTGATATCTTTTGAGGGAAAGGGGGACATTGCTATCGCGATTTTTCAGACGTTACAATTGTCTTAAACCATCATTTAAAATTAGAAACAATTGGATAATGTTTGTCAATATTATGGAATGAAGATTGTTACTTAAGTTACTTTATACAGTGTACTTTACTATAACTAAAATGTGTTCAAATATAACTAAATGTTGAGCCATATCTTTTTAAATTTAATAAACCGGCGCCAAATTTATTTATTTTTCCGTGTTAACAATTTTTAAAAATGAATACACACGTTAGTTAAAAATAAAACATAATCGACTTTTGCTGTCATTTGACGTCATCACATACTGTCCTCAAAACATATAATTTTAGCTGTTCTCATAAATATAATGTTGTCGTTAAAGAAAACATCTACGAAACAGTTGTATTTTTTAAGACGATGCCGCGAACCAATTACAATTTAATTAAGCGCCGGCAGTTTTTGGTACGCGGACCGGCCTTTGGATGCCCCAGTCTTAATACTTGATATCATCTTACGCCACATTGTTTTTATACTTTTAACAGTAAACCGACACAAGGTGAACACATATATAGACTTTCTTCTATTAAAAAAACCCGATCATATGTTCCCTTTTACTTTGCCCCCCAATTAATAAAATGTCAAGTATCCATCAGAACTGAGTGGACCTATAACCGTAGTAGAGTCGTATTTGCACTCCAGTAGTAGTACATGTTTCGCCAACCTCCGCCCGTCACGAATTGGGTCAGTGGAGACAAGGACCAAACAAAAATCACGTCGTGACTCAGGATGGAGAAACAAATTGTGACGTCATTACTGGTTCCAACAGTCGATAAACTCGTTTCGTTTGTTTGTTGTCTACATTTTACAATGTAAAAATAAAAAATAAAATATTTATATGTAGGAGTTTTCTCGAAAATAAACAAGTAGCCCACACACAAAAATAGTAAAGTAAAATACACCCCGGTACTTAAAATTTGGGTCAAGTTCAATGAAAGTGGGTTTTTAATTGTTTGAATATTATTTTTTTTAATATAATTTTTTTTTTAAATATTAAATTTTAAAAAAAAAAGTTTTAATGCTGAAATAGTTTACATAAGCATAATGAAAGTCGTTGCATTTTGAAATATCCACATTCGAGGAAACAGTAATCTTATTTAATTGATATGACATTATGACATTAACCATGGCTTGCCAGTTTGTACATTTTACTCGTGAGGTTAAATTAATGTGTTTATATCCAATATTTCAGAAAAAGAATGTTTTTTTTGTTAGGGTTAAGTTTCAAGGAAACCCCAAGAATGTTTTATTTAGTGGAGAAGGTAAATACATTTACTCGATAGGTGGAGTCTTAACTAGGCTCTTTTAGACTATTTTTAAACGATACTTTACATAGATAATTTTAGTGGTCGCTATTTCTAGTATTTAACTGCGCATTTACTTGAACCTCACAGTCAAAACACAATGTCAACCCTTAAGACACAAAGAAATATCTTGTTTGTTAAATGCTTTATTTTAAACTATAGTCTGCATTTGGTTACGGCCACACACAGCATACATATCCTGTGAGGACGATATCCAGAGACGTCACTAGGGGTACAGGGGTACGGTCCGAAACCGGGTGACACCATCACAAGCGGGTAAAATTATGTATTTTCCCGTTATTTGGCACCGGCATAACTCGTAGAGGGTCTATGGGGGTAAGTTGTGAGGGGTTGAAAGGGTTGACAGCATGACATACCGCACTGGGTGACACGAACTCTAGTGACGCTTCTGACTATATCCATGGGGATTGAAGGACAGGTGTGGGGGTGGGTACAGACAGACCCAGTCAGTGGCATACAACAACATCCAGTAGTGCGACTGGAAGTAACGTGAGCTGGCGAGTGAGTCAGCCACTCCATCACTGCACAAACAGGTCGCCCAGGGGCTGTAAGAGACACTCGAATCTTCCCCCACCCACCCCCTATCACCACACACCCATCTTCCTCGCACCGACCCCCTCATCCCTCCAGACTTGAGATTTGAAGAAGTCACATTGTGTTACGCCGCAATCCCTCCCCAAAACCCAATCCTGCACTTGGAGAAGACCATCATTAAGTTCTCAATAAACATTTATGTACTGTGTAGCTAGAAGATGACAGACTGCTAGTAGCTTAGAGGAGGAAGTCATTTGGTTGGTGCGGGGGGTTGGTCATTAGGTTGGTGCTGGGGGTTGGTCATTAGGTTGGTGCTGGGGGTTTGCCATTAGGTTGGTGCTGGGCGTTGTTCATACAGTTGGTGCTGGGGGTTGGTCATTAGGTTGGTGCTGGGGGTTGGTCATTAGGTTGGTGCTGGGGGTTTGCCATTAGGTTGGTGCTGGGCGTTGTTCATACAGTTGGTGCTGGGGGTTGGTCATTAGGTTGGTGTTGGGGGTTGGTCATTAAGTTGGTGCTGGGGTTGGTCATTAAGTTGGTGCTGGGGTTAGTATTAAGGTTGGTGCTGGTCATTAGTTATGTGCCGCGGTTCTTCTAAACTATCTTCAACCGACCTCGCTGACCAATATAAGCTATTTATGCTAGTGTCATTAAAACATTTTGATAGTTACACCATGGCGCATACATTGGAGATTGGGTTTTTAAATTCGATGAAAACTTTCAGGGTACTTGACTTGTGTGCCACAACGCACAGGAAAATCAAATTAAAGATTACAATTGAAATTGAAAAATTATTTTCTGTGAAAATACTTCATAAATTTATATTTTCCCCACAAAATTTTCCGCTTGTTAAAAAAAATGTCCTTCAAAATTTGCAGAGCTGTCACAGTTAGTTTACTAGCAGGTGCTGACCGCCTCTAAGATTCAGTTACAAAAAGTTTTAGCTATAGCCTTTCTATGCTGTATCCGCCTACTGGTGGCGAATCTTAAATCATTTGTAAACAGCTTTGAGCCCAAAGGCGCCCCGCGTTTGTTTAAAATAATGTGTTAGTATAATATAATGACCTGTTTAGTGAGTCAACCGCAACATACCGGAGTTTTCTTGAAAAAAATAATTTATGCTATATATTTTAGTACATATTTTCGACTTGGTATTGTTATGTTTGCTTATGATTTTATTAATGGTCTTATGTTTGTAAGTAATTATTTATATTATTGTAATTTTTACTGATGAAGGCATGAGCCGAAACGTTTACTATTATTTGTATTAGTTCATAAATAAAGTTTAAATTTATTGTTTTCTTACACAAATAGTTTGTGTAATTTGTTGGGTTTTTTTTATTAAAAAGCTTTATGCAGTCCCATTCTGTATGATTGCTTATATGGCATACATGCCCTGACCAACTCGAACAGAGCAATCGTGGAAACTGAGTCGCAAACAGCGACCTATAAGTTTAACCTGTGAGACAGTGGTGCACCTGTTTATTTCATGCCCCACTATAGACATAGCCAGGGAGGTTAGGGCGGTGTGAGAGTCTTACACTCCTAGACATGGCCAGGGAGGTTAGGGCGATGTGAGAGTCTTACACTCCTAGACATAGCCAGGGAGGTTAGGGCGGTGTGAAAGTCTTACACTCCTAGACATAGCCAGGGAGGTAGGGCTCATATAATATTGTATTGCACTTGCACTGATCAGCAGTTGGAGACTAAACTAGTACATTTTTTTTACGCGTGTAATTTCTGTACAAAATATAATATAATATATTTTTTAAAAATATTAAAGTTAGTAGAAGAAGGCCATGGAAAAGGAGAGGTTAATAATGTAATGAAGATAATAATGTAATGAAGATAATAATGTAATGAAGATAATAATATAATGAAGATAATAATGTAATGAAGATAATAATGTAATGAAGATAATAATGTAATGAAGATAATAATGTAATGAAGATAATAATGTAATGAAGTTAATAATGTAATGAAGATAATAATGTAATGAAGATAATAATGTAATGAAGATAATAATGTAATGAAGATAATAATGTAATGAAGATAATAATGTAATAAAGATAATAATGTAATGAAGATAATAATGTAATGAAGATAATAATGTAATGAAGATAATAATGTAATGAAGATAATAATGGTAAGTATAGGATACTGTAGCAGGTAAGATGACATCAGACTTGGTCAGGATCGTTACGGGACTGAAGGGTTGTGGGTGATTTCCTGACAATAATGCAGCATTTTAAAGAACGTTATTCTTTTCTTTTCTCTTTTATTTTTTACTATTGTTATTACGTTGATAAACGGAACTTGCCATTCAAATAAATGCCAGCCCTACCATCCTATTGGTCAGTGATGGCGAACCTATGCCACGCGTGCCACAGGCGACACGCAGAGCCTCATCAACCGACACTCAAATAAAATATTCCCTCCTTAATCAAACCACTGTGGCGGCACTTTGTGTTGGCACTTTGTGTTGGCACTTTGTGTTGGCACTTTGCTGTATAAAAGTAAAAGTCTTTACTTGAATTGGGGCACGCGGCCCCATTATAGTCACAGGGGGGGGGTGCGTTGAGGGCGAGCCGCTTCGGGTGACACCATCAGAAGGGGTGACACCAAAATGTAAAATTTCTGTATGTTCCCGATACTTGGCACTGGGAGACGCGGGAGGAGTTCTGTGGAGTAAGTTGTGAGGAGTTAACACCATGAGCTACCGCCCCGGCGGGAACCCTCCCTAGTGACGCCTCTGCCGTGACTGCTATAGGTCAAATCAAGCGCAGCGTCCATGTTGAAATAGTGCGCACCAAAAGTCTGTGGCATTCGTCTAATGTTTGCCAATGGTTACAAAGCAAACTTTCTTCTCGGGCTTTATTTGAACACGGACTTTGCTTGTTGTGTTTTCTTTGACATCACTTATTTTACAGTTACATTTCTCGCTTAAATATTGTAAGTCAGAGGGGGGGGGGGAATTACACGAAAGAATTCATATTCCAGATTGTTATTTACTTTATGGTAGCAAATTTACATATTGTGTAGATCTACTTCAGTCAAAACAAGAGATTTTTTTTTTAAATTGAAAAACAAACATCCGGAGTTGTTTTTCCATGCCATTTCCCCAAACAAATAAAACGTAAACAAAAGAGATCGTGGCAGCAGACGACATCAAAACCCAGTTCTTCCAACACCACCGTCCCTACAACAATTATGTATTTTTGTTTAAAGGCCATGAAACTAAACAGGGCCGGGTGCGTGAATACAACTCAGCTTTGAAATTGTAATATCTGTAACCACAAAAACTAAAATGAAAGTCTGTGACTCTGCCACAATCAAGATAACAGCAACGTGTGTCAGACATCTAGCAACGACATCGGAAATTCATTAAAACTGACACGTCAGGGACAGCCAAACATTTTTTTTTAAAATATTGTTTTAATTTAAACAAAAATAATTTAAAATATTTTTTTTTTAAATCCGCATCCAGATAAAACGCAAATTGGATCATGGATTTTGTCTCGGCTGCCAAGAAGAGGTAACCAATGTTGGCGCAATGACTATTCTAATAATTTCTATTAAGATAATATTGATAATATTGTATACAAGACAAAGTGCCTAATAGTGAGGTCCTAACGCGTGCCAATACCCAAAGCATGTTCTCAATTCTTAGTGAAAGACGCCTGAGGTGGCTACGACATGTCAAAAGAATGAGCCCCGGCCGCATCCCGAAGGACCTCCTATGTGGTGAACTTGTTTCAGGAAAGAGGAAAACAGGTCGCCCACGCTTGCGATTTAAAGATGCCTGTCAAAGAGACATGAAAGCAGCCAAATTACATACAAGTAACTGGGGGTGTAAGGCAGAAGACCGATCTACGTGGCACACAGTTGTCAAAGAGGGTGTCATAGTAGCCGAGGAGCGAAGAATGGAGGAGGTTGCAGACAGAAGAGCTAGGAGAAAGACCAAAACATTTGGAAGCACAGAACTCGTGTGTAAAAACTGTGGTAAAGACTGTCACTCAATGATAGGACTGCACAGCCACTCGAGAAAATGCAACCCAACCCAACGGTGATGCACCATCGTCTCGCGAGACGGAGGGATGCCGAATTGTGTACAGAAAAAAAAAAGTAGGAAAAAAAAAGACGAATTATGCCTAACTTTAAACTTAGAAACACAGAGACTAAAATCATCAGCACCAACAGCTTCACTGATAACGAGATAATATGCGCTGCTTTTAATTGATCCAAATGAAATTAAATCACGTTAGTTAAAATTGATCGGGTCCCACATTTTATTTCCAAACTTGAAAATCTCCAAGTGCGATCTTTCAAAATGCAACTAGGTTCTCTGAGTTAACATTTTTCCAATCAACAAAGTCTTGGTGTTTGATTCGACCTTCGGCTTTGATCAATGATGGCAAAAGTTTTGTCCTGTCATTTAAAGCAACAAAAACAAAATAATTAAAATTACTTTTTTAAAAAAACTATTAAAAATTAAATAAATTTCATTAATGCTATGCGTGTTTTTTTGCGACGTTACTCAAAGAGTAAATATTAGACTTGCGGCTCTTAGACGATGTATATACATCGTCTTAAGTTTACTATTTGGATATACGTCAACTAAATATTTGTATCTTTGACTCATCACGTTAATAAGATCAATATTAAATAGTGGTTTAATCGCTCGACTATGATATATATTTCATTTCATTTTGTCGTGAGCACGGAAGCACTCCACACTCAGCACTGATCTGTACTCTCTCACACCACGCAGGTTATTTTTAGAAGGAGAACAGAAATGGGAACGTGAAAGATATCATTGTGCTTTAAATATATTTATGGCGATGATAAAATATATAACAGGCCGGCGGCTGAGATTTATTTTCATGTTTTGTTGATTTGAGTTTTAAAATAATTTTATTGCATGTGTTTGTAAAGTGTGTATATGTGTGTGTGAACTCTCTCTCTCTCTCTCTCTCTGTGTGTGTGTGTGTGAACTCTGTGTGTGTGTGTGTGTGAACT
>MUZC01000089.1:407438-419189 GCA_002072015.1 Radix auricularia | reverse complement strand
GGGGGGGGTATTTATCTACAGCAGGAATCCCCACACTTTATTCAAAGCGGGCCTGGTAACTTACTAAATGACGAGCGTGGGCCGCGTAATCACTGTTTACAATACTTGCACGCCAGAATGAACGTTCTGAGGAAATGGACGTGAAGTTAGATTAGCTTTCTGCGTTAATCATGTGTGAGTGACGTGCAATGTTTTCTCTCTTTCTCTCTCTCTCTTTCTTTGTCTCTCTTTCACTCTCTCTTTCTCTCTCCTGCTTTCTCTCTCTCTCTCTCTCTCTCTCTCCCTCTCTCTCTCTCTCGCATACACACACGCACACACACAAAGATGAGTTAAACGAAAATAGGGTTACATCAAACTTAGTATGCACATGTCCAAATCTATATTAAAACCAGGCAGCAAAATACTTTAGTGACATTTGTGATATTGACGTTTGGCTTTCAAGATGTCATCAAAATTAGATTTGGAATAGCTGCAACCAGTCAAGAGAATCGCTTCCAAATGTTTATCAGTCCATCTCGAACCAAGTGTTTACTTCACGTACAGAAGGCCTGTATTGATCTTTGTAAAAACAAACTCTCGCGGAACCCTTATCACTTTGACGTATATTTAAGATAAACAGCTACAAACGTGACGTGTAGGTAACAAAGATTCAAAAGAACAAACATGGAAAAAAATTAATTTAAACTCAAAGAAAGCAGAGTTTATAACTTTTCTCGAGAAATCTTTGTAGACCTATAGAATGTTCCTTCTCTGTTGGGTCGAGCCGTTAGGCTCTTAAGACCCGGTTCATCTTATTGCAGGCGAGCCTCATCAAGCGGGCATCGCCATAGATATACTTTTCCGCAGGTATCGGGGCCTCCCCCATCTGTCCCCGCCCAGCTCGGGGCATTCTTCTAGTACATGGGTCACCGTTTCCTCCAGTTGACCGCATAGACGAAAGGCCAGTTCCCTTCTAGCATCAAACTTACAGAGATAGCTCCGTTAGGGACAATGTGTGGCTCTCATCTTAGTGATGAGCGTTTGATTGCATCGTTCTAGCTCTCACCACGGGTCAGCTTTGCTCGGTCGTGGCATCTGTCCGTGTACGCGACTTGTCGTGTCTCCAGTTTCCCAGCCCTTAAGCCATTTCTCTAGGAAGTGGTCTTTAAGTCATATTCTGAGCCCCAGCTGAGTCATTGCCTTTTCCGGTTGGGCTGGGATGAGCCAGCATATCGACCCTATTCGACAATGGTTCGCCACTGTGTCCAGTGATGTATTGCAGGACTACTCTACCGCCTAGTGGATTCCACCTACTGTCTCCAGAATGGCAATGACAGTTTTCGTCTCCAGAGAAGATCGACCCACGGCCTCGAGTGAGATCCGTGAGACGGTTAAGACTACGACGGTCGGGAAAACTTTTCTCTTGGCTAAACGTTGGCGTACTTCCATCAAACCCCTGTGGATCGCATCCAGTTCGGTATCATAACTACTGTTTGCTGATCCACATGGTCCCGGCAATTCTGCGTTTAATGGACATGGTTGGAAAGATGGATCGATTCTATTTCAGGCATATTCGTGGGCTTCTTGTTGTGTAGTTTAAGACATATTAGAACTGCCATAAAGCCTCCTAATAAAAATACAAGGTACACGATGAAGACGGTGATTTGATGGGGAGGGGGTTGTCCAAACTGGCACAACCAAATGTCGTGACGTGAGAGTCTCCAGCGGCATTGATTACCCTCGCTTTCATCCTAGTGTCTTTTTTCAACTATAGTTAAATTAAATTATTGACTATGAATTGTTTAAATTTTTCTTAAGTCTTCAAAACAGATTTTAATCAAAAAATGGTGTCAAATAGAAGCGAAAATTAATTACCACCAATGTTAAATTTTTCAATACATTTTAAATAAAAACAAGACTCTTTAGTTTGGTACTCATTCGTCATTGGTTTTTGTTTAATTAAAAGATATGAAATGATACCGGAATCCTAACCGGCTTTCTAAAGGACGTCAGCATATCCCTACATCAGGTAGAAGGACGCACTATGAGGTAGGATAAAATAAGAGGAAAAGGTATCAGCATATCCCTATATGAGGTAGAAGGACGCACTATGAGGTAGGATAAAATAAGAGGAAAAGGTAACAGCATATCCCTACATCATGTAGAAGGACGCACTATGAGGTAGGATAAAATAAGAGGAAAAGGTGTCAGCATATCCCTACATCAGGTAGAAGGACGCACTATGAGGTAGGGTAAAATAAGAGGAAAAGGTGTCAGCATATCCCTACATTAGGTAGAAGGACGCACTATGAGGTAGGGTAAAATAAGAGGAAAAGGTGTCAGCATATCCCTACATCAGGTAGAAAGACGCACTATGAGGTAGAATAAAACAAGAGGAAAAGATGCCAGCATATCCCTATATGAGGTAGAAGGACGCACTATGAGGTAGGATAAAATAAGAGGAAAATGTTCCAGCATATCCCTACAAATCGCTACACCAGGTATTTAAGGACGAAGCAAGAAGTAGAACAAAATAAGAAGAGCTGAAAAATTGCCAGAGAGCCAGAAACCATCTATTTTTAGGCTCTCATAAGTACTCTTCACTCCTTCCTCAATTACCTTCAGGTTTATTTTCTTTGGTTCTTTCTGAACATTTATGCATGGTTCGTTCTTTTTAAATAATATTTTGTTTTGTTTTTACTCGTAAATAAACGATCGTTTCAGGTCTAGTTATTTCTAATGGCAAATAATTTGAGCCAGGCGTCAGCCCACAGAACATAGAATTCAGAAGTTTCTAGAACGTTACCTGGTGGTTTACGGTCATAGAAGTCGGGGGATATTTACGTTTTAGTAGCGTTGATGTTAGTTTTGAGATAGGATTAGTGATAGGGTTTGTGATAAAGTTGGTAATAGAGTTGGTGATAGAGTTAGTAATAGAGTTGGGTATAGAGTTGGTGATACAGTTGGGGATAGAGTTATAGGTAATAGACTTGGTAATAGAGTTGGTGATAGAGTTTATAACTAAAGTTGATGATAGAGTTGGTGATAGAGTAGGGTTTAGAGTTGGTGATAGAAGAAAGGTTGTTTGTCTGTTTCTAAAAAAAACCCCAAAAAACAATACAATTTTTTAATGCTACTACTAATTATGCTACTGAAGATTTTCGTTGTATCCTTGTGTGTATATGTATGTGTGTGTGTGTTTGAGTCACGGTATTTGTGCTACCTTCTGATTTTCAAGACGTCACTTTTTAAGAATATTTTAATGACTAAATCTCTTAATCATTTTACCCACGCATGTACGATAAGTAGTTAAGTTTTACGTTGTATATTTTATCATTGAGTAGGGGGATTTGTAGGCGTAGGTGGAGATGAGTGGTAATTTTAGGCTTCGGCCATTTCGGGCTTCATTTCGGCAATGTCAGGCTTCATTTCGCCACCATTAAATTGAAATACTTGTCTAAAATTAGAAATATGACTTCTGAATACAGTGTGGATTTCTTTCATTCGAAATGGGATGGTGGACATTTTCGGCTATCTATTCGGCCTTAAAGAGGACATAGCAGGCAGACCTATATTTATAACAGTAATCACACTGTACACTTGAACTGCCCAGTCTTGCTAAAAGACAACGAACAGTAAGGGGCTTTAGCACTTGAAGCATATGTGTCTTTCGCCACCGCCTCTTTCAACCTTCACTTCGTTGATGCCCTTGCGACAGGTGAATTATCCTCTTCAATATTAAAGAAACATCACCAGCCGGCTGTACATGTGTAGGAATCAAAATTAATACATTGATCGTGAGCCCTAAAATCACAGAAATCATTCGGTCAGTGATTGAAACATTCGCTTTTCAAAAAATTATTTATTTATTTGTTTATTATTTTTTTGGTTTAATTTATTACGAGACAGAGGACGAGAGACTACAATCACATACAATAGCAAACTTTAAAACAGGAGGAGGTTAGCCATACCTGACACACTATCGGTGATCAATACCTGAACACCATTCACCACTAACGTAAACAGCAGCATTCGGTGTTAACATTAACTATACTAAATCATCAGCGTTCCCGTTGAAACCCGGCAGCACCTTTAGTCTTTAACCTAGTTCCGATGAAAGGTTTGGTTGGTTAAGGAGCACGCCCTGATCTGTTTGATGTCTTTGATGCTCAGATTAGAGGCGTGGAAAGTCTGGGGCCAAATTGAACTCTGTTCTGGTTGTACAGGGAATGGTGTTTGTGGATCCCTACAAGTACAAGTGATGATGTGTGTGGATCCCTACAAGTACAAGTCATGGTGTGTGTGGATCCCTACAATTACAAGTGATGGTGTGTGTGGATCCCTACAAGTACAAGTGATGGTGTGTGTGGATCCCTACAAGTACAAGTGATTGTGTGTGTGGATTCCTACAAGTGCAAGTGATGTTGTGTGTGGATTCCTACAAGTACAAGTGATGGTGTGTGTGGATTCCTACAAGTACAAGTGATGGTGTGTGTGGATTCCTACAAGTGCAAGTGATGGTGTGTGTGGATTCCTACAAGTACAAGTGATGGTGTGTGTGGATTTCTACAAGTACAAGTGATTGTGTGTGTGGATTCCGACAACTACAAGTGATGGTGTGTGTGGATCCCTACAAGTACAAGTGATGGTGTGTGTGGATTCCTACAAGTACAAGTGATGGTGTGTGTGGATCCCTACAAATACAAGTGATGGTGTGTGTGGATCCCTATAAGGACAAGTGATGGTGTGTGTAGATTCCTACAAGTACAAGTGAGACTTTGGTGCAGCTGAGGATATGACCACGTGGTGGGCTATAGTGAAAGAAGGATCACTAAGAGCAGAAGAGCAAACTAGGGAAGAAACAGTTGGAAAAAGAGCGAGGAGAAAGGCCAGGGAATACTGCCCCACTACATTCGTGTGTGCACATGCAGAAGAGACTGCCATTCAAGGATTGGTCTCATCAGCTACACCAAGAGCTGCAAATAATTAGGATAAATCTATCGTCTTTCGTAGACGGACAGATGCCAGATGCCGTACCGGTACAAAACATTTTTAAAAATTTGTACGCCCCCCCCCTCCACTGATTCCTACAATGTGATTTTTAAACGATCCTTCTGTTCCAAGATTCTAAGACTGAAAAAAAAAGTGTACGTTTAGCTGATCTTCTTGTTTCACGACTACGAATGCCATATGATATTTACGTCACATACATGCACTTACTACTGAGTAGATACAAATATATAAAAGATATCAATACAAGTTTTCTTGGATAAACTCCACATCGGCCATTTTCCAAGCGTAACCAGAAATCTATTAAACCTTTTTATTGACAAGTTGTGCGCTGAGAAAATCTGATCAAAACAGAAAATGCCTTTGGTTTATCCCAACAACCTCAACCTCCACACCAAGACCATTTTCTGGCTCTATGTCTTACAAACATATACCACATAAGAAAACAGACGCTGATCTGTTTGAATGAGATTTTATTTAGTAGGATATCATGAAATTATCATGTCACCCTTTGGTAACCTCATCCAATGACAAATTTTCTTATATCCCATGTAAAATAAATCTCTCTATATAATTCACCTAAGGGAATATGTGCAAACAAGCATGACTTATGACTTATGACTTATGACCCTCGCTGGGGTCGACCACTCAATTTATGGTTTAGCAGGCGGAGTTGTGGAGAGAGGGGCAACAATGGTTCTCGCTTTCAATTACGTTATTCCTTCATAGAAGTAGTGGAGTGGTTAACGCGTCCGCCTAACACGCGGAGGGTCCTGGGTTCAACCCCCAGAACACACAATATCTTTTAATTTTTAAAAATGTTCGTTTGTGCCTGTTCGTTTGCCCCTCTTTTTGGGAACATGGCTGACCCTCGCTAGGCTCGGCCAATCACAGTTTATGGTTGCTAAGCTAGGGTGGTGGGCAGGTAGGTAACCGTAGTGCGTACAACAATGCGTCGGAGGTTCACTCGCGTTGTATTGATTTCTTCGTGCTGCAGTTTGTGTCCGTTCTTTCCGCACTATCCATGAGAAAGTCTGCGGGCATACGCTGCGCCGCGTATCTAGTTTGCTATATTGATGTCCCCATCCTTCCCCAAAAATCCAAAACGTCGGCGTCTCTGATTCCGTTTAAACATGTGCTAGAAGTACGTCAAAAAATGAACTTGTTTATTAATAGTACTGGAAACTACCGGTACTAGTTTTAAAAACATAGACTTTGATCTGAAAGTTTACATTAGCCGCGGTTTGACGTTGAGTATGGGATTGTATTAACAGTGCACTTCCTGATCCTTCACACTAAGTGTCAAATGCTGGCCACAATCTGCGGTTTACTTCAAGTGTCAAGTGTTTCATATACACTGCAACAATGTGAGTGTGTGAAAGTGAATGTGATGCTAACGTCACTAACGTGTTTCGTGGACACAAAAGTGATTCATGTAGCATCAATGTAGACCATTTATTTATTTATTTTTTTCACAGTGAGGAGGCCATCACTGTTAGTTTAGGTTATCACCAGGGGAGGCCTATATTGTTAGTTTATCATTGGGGCTTGTTCATACGGACGAGGAGATACAAAGGGGCAATAACTCAATAGTTTGGAAGATTTAAAATTATAGCACAATGATAAATTATTTCATCGTGCAGCGAAACAATAACAGAGGATCTAAGTTGAAGTAACACGTGACAGTGTTAAATTGTCTGTAGGAAATCAACATCGGATAATGGATCTACTCTACAGCTGGGTCAAAACTATCGCTATCAGTATTCAAAACTCTATAAAAATACAAGGCCATGGATGAGTGTAAGACGCAATGATCGTCAGTAAAGAAGGAGAGCTTGTAATAGACAAGATAGCAATCATCATATTTTAAATACTTAATTATATAGAAAGTTTTCACAGACTGAGACAACGGTTAAAAAAATATATTTAAAAAAACTCCGGAGGAATGATTATTTATAACTTCTACTCACCGCTCACTGTCTGGTGCTGCGCTATAAATAGCTTAAGTTCCAGTCGGGTCTTATCGGAAAGCTTTTCCGTGTGAAAAACCTGAGCAGGCCAGACCTTGCCTAACACAATACAACTACTTGTCAACAAAACAAATGAATTATTTGAATAAATAAATTGCTAAGTAGGTTACGGTAAGCACGTCTCGACTCTTGTGTTCACGTATTGAGTATTGATCGGCGACACTGTATAGGTCTGAGAGTAGCGCAACACGCCAGTCACGTGAGTGAGAGCGGGCAGACCACGACACGCCGGGATACACACGCCGAGAATGCAGCGAAATTTCACCTCACACCCCCCACCGGCTGCGCCATGTTTACAATCGATAAGGAAATGGTTGAGCGTGAATCAGCGACGGCTCAAACAATCTGGAAGTCACCTTCCTTGCTGCAAAACAGGGCAGTTTAACCAGAGACACGTGGTGGGCCAACAATGGACTGGCTCGCTGCTAACTGCACTCTGAATTGCTCACATACCCGAAACCTGGCCAATGATACTATCATCAGTAGTAGTCAACACTGATTCCAATGACTTCTTGTTTTGATTTCCTCAATTATTGATTTGGGGAAAGTGACGTAGCCAGGATATTTTGCGCCCGAGGAGAGGGCGAGGGCCTAAAAAATTGGCGCCCATCCCGCACACCCGTTTGATAATTATCTTACCCAAGCTGATCTTATATAAGACATCACAAGCCTCATTTAGGCACCCTTGTACCTTAGCGCCCGAGGACATATGTACCCCACCACCTTGTGGTACGCCACTGAGTATACCGGTATTGGAAAAAAACTGCCCGACGAATGGAGCATATACCTCCGAGTTTAACAGCAAGAACATGTGCTCACAAACATACATACATCTATCCAGTGCTCACAAACACAAATATGTCCCCAGTGCTCACAAACACAAATATGTCCCCAGTGCTCACAAACACAAATATGTCCCCAGTGCTCACAAACACAAATATGTCCCCAGTGCTCACAGATACATGCACCCAGTGTTCACAAACCATATAGTCCCAGAACGTTTTTGCGCCATACAGATCGGAGCCATCAAAATCGTGGCTCTACCGTTCCATCAGAGGCGCTGCTATGATAATTAGTGCCCGGGATAAACTACAAAATTGTCACCCCTTCCTGTTTAATGTTTTTACCCTTCTTCACTAATAACACGACGTTTTAAGGTTCGTTTTGGCGCCCGGAGACATGTATCCCCTTCATTATATCACATAATATTGTGGGAAAAGTAAACATGGTTTGAGAAATTGGTAACCCTTTAACTAAAATATACCAATGATTATACCACGTCTATGAAACATTTTTACCTCATTTTTCTATGGACGAAACTTCAACCCAAAATTCCTGCTAGTAACTGGTAACAAAGAACAGATGCACTATGTGCCTGCTTCATATAGCTATAAATATAAGTGAGGGAAGATTTAAAAGGCAATTGAAAATAAAGGTTTTTTATTTTAAATCAGCAACTACAGATACTTGAAGTGTAATCTTATAATATAGTTGTAATCATAAGTGAAGGCAGATATCATGTAGGATAATAAAACTTATAAAACATTGCATTTTAGATTACCAAATGGTGAGGCAGGCCTTAGATTGGAACCTCATGGCTAATGCCAGCGAGGAAGACCCAGGCGTACATGCAGACGGAGCATGTTAGATGAGGCTGGAAGAACTGGGAAGAGCATGGGAAGAATTGAAGCGACTGGCAAGGGACCGTGCACAGTGACGAGCTTTGACAGAGGCCCTTTGTTCCATATGGAACCCAAAGGACAAATAATGAATTAACGTACAGATCTCCCAGCCCTCACATATGATTTAATTATAGCTATAATAAGATTACATAGAGTTTTAAATGATGATAAAGTGTTGGCTTTCCTGGTTTCTTCAGGCAACCCAATCCACGACCGAATACCGGACGGAAAGAAAGAAAACTTGTATGTGTTTGTTCTTGTATATGTAATAAGAAAGGTGGTTTTATCTTTATGTCTATCTGAGGGTTGTATTAATATATCTTTGTGTTGTATTTCTAAATTAGAATTAATTGCCTTATGTATAATTACTAATTTACTCTTGGTTCTTCTATCCTCTAGTGTTTCAAGGTTTAATGATTTAACTAATGGTGTTACTCTTTTTCAGTTTTTGAATATTCTCCAGTAATGAATCTGGCAGCCCTTTTTTGGATTCGTTCTAACTTATCAACATTTTCTTTGGTGGATGGGTCCCATACAGAAGATGCATATTCTAATATAGTTATCACCAGGGTGAGGTAGCATTTTAGTTTTATATCTTTGTTACATTTGTAAAAGTTACTTTTTATTTTTAAAAAATAAGGTTTTATTTGATTTTTTTTTAACTTCACTGACATGGGGATTTTAAGATAGTTTATTTATTTTGCATCTTTAGTTTGGGTTAGTTCTTTTCCATGGATGAAGTATTTTGAATCTATTTGTTTCTTTTTCTTTGTTACTCTTAGCAGTTGACATTTTTCTGGGTGGGAGGACATACTCCAGTTAGTTTCCCGTTTTATTAATTCATCTAAGTCTTTTTGTAAAATTTTGCTATCTTGTTCTGACTTGATTGTTCTATAGATTATACAATCATCAGCAAATAACCTAACTTTTGTTCCTGTTGAGATATTGTTGGGTAAATAATTTATATAAATTAAAAATAGTAAGGGACCTAGCACAGTTCCTTGTGGAACTTCTGAGTTAACCTATAATGGTGTAGATTTAGATCCATTAATTATCTTTCCGAAGGGTGTGTCCAATCCATCTCTGTCACAAGCGTCCTAAAACTTATATCTTGACTGCTTGCTCCAAGATTCATACAATTACCGTTACACAGAAATAAAGGCACTGCTAGAAAAACAACAACTTTAATGGCGTTTCTCCTTTTTACAACCCAACAACACAAAACTCTCTAAACTTCTACACATATACCAATGACGTCAACAACACAATCACTTTGCACGCTTTTGCACCACTAACCAATAACTTTAAATACCACAAAAGCAAACATCAAACACACCACCGTGCGCAACTCACAACAACAATTTACAAGGACAAATTGGTCATCCGTGACATATGCCCCCCTTTCCAGAAATTTTTCGAGGTCGACAAATTTCCATAATCTCAAATGACAAATTTTCAACTTTACTCATTACTATGATTACTTCTTAATATATTCTATGGATATATACTTTCAAATATCCCTTAACACTACTCTACCATTTCCTCTTAAATACAGTAACTATTAATGTTGCTCTCCAATATATCGACAAAGCATTTACATACAAATCAGTATATATTTCAAACCCAATAAATTATGACCTATAACAAATCAAAATATTATTATATTAACAGGGTAATCCCACAAAAATCAACATGAACGTAATATTCTTTAGAGTCAGTGTCTCGATATATAGAACTTTATTAATCCAGAGATGATTGTGCACTTGTAATAACGTGACTCTCATCAGGAACAGGCACTATTCTCAGAATCCTTGCCCGCGCAAAACGAGCCGTGTTAAAGTACTTCAGGATGGTCACGCTAAACATGCACAGGGCTGTTGCAGTTACAATGAGCACTTGAATCAATGCCCCTTTCACAGTCTATGGCAAAATGACCAGGTCTGTTACATTTGTAGCATTTATTATCACCGGCTCCTCTTCTATTTCTAAAGTCCATGCGAGCACCACCACGATATCGCACCACCGTCTGGGCCGCTGCGACAGTCTCTGGCCCAATGACCGGGCCTACCACACTTATAACAAACTCCTCCACTCATGCTGACGTTTCTACTCCTCCAATTTTCACAACCATAATTCACCTTCCCCTCACCACGCTCTCTGTCGGCGGACCATCGATGTGGCCCATTGCTTCGAACAAGTCTATCTCCAGCCGAGTGAATGGGCCCGACTCCTTCCCTGTAACAATCCCTGGCGATACTACTTTGGGCAGTAGGACATTCTCTTTTTCTTTGAGCTCGCGTTGTCACTATCGCCACCCTGTCCATGTTTTCATCGGTCCTTGCTCCAAACACATTACCCACAATCAAGTCCACTATAGAATTCTCGACACATACAGCCTCCACTATTCCACTCAGGTACGGTGTCGTTATGTCTATCATCGCCTTTTTCCCTCTGATGACCCTGTTATCTAACATTCTGATCATCTCTGTTTCGCCAGTTAATTGGTCATCTCTCACGTACCTTCTTTTGACCACCACTACTTCGCTTCCTGTATCTCTCAATACTTCAACTTTATTTGATCCTACGAACCCATCTACCATCTCCAACTTTCCTGCTCCAGCTTCTTTGCAGTCACCACCTCTTGCTAATTCTCCACCTCTGACATTCACGGATTGGCCAACATTTTCTCCTCCAACAGATGCGTTTAGGCTCTTATCCCACAGGCGTTTGCCCTTTGACCGTTTACGCTCAAGAACACGCGTCGTCGCAACTCTCTTTGCATTCGTGTTTCCGGCCTCCCTTGTATTGGGACAATAGCGTGCTATGTGCCCAACCCTGTGACACACGAAGCAACTCACGTCCGGTCTGGAACTTCCTTCAGCCACATTTTGCCATTTTCTCTGACTTAATTCGATCCGTTGCACCTCACCTTTTCTCCCATTCAGGTCATTACCGTTGCCACTTTGCATTGCACCAGAGCCATGAGCAAAGCTTCTCTTCCTTGCCTCCAGGAACAATTCTGCAACTCTAGCACTTTCCTCCAGGCTGTC
>MUZC01000089.1:361751-376713 GCA_002072015.1 Radix auricularia | reverse complement strand
ATATATATATTTGATTCCCTCTCACTCCCTCCTGCTCACACTCTCTTTTCCGCTCTACAACTCTCTTTCTTTTCAGTCTCATTTTCCCATCAATCCCCTCACTCTCTCCCTCCTCCTCTCTCCGTCCCTCTCTCTACCTCCCTCCCTCTTTCTGTTCCACCCTCCTCTCTCTCTTGCTTCCCCTCCTTCTCTCTCTCCCTCCCTCCCTATCTCTCTCTCGCCGACTCTTCTTTCTGATGACTTCCATCGTTCCATAATCCCGTTATTTATTCTAAGACAAAACTTTTCAAAGCCTGGCGAGTAGACATTAAATTGGTCTCCCCCACACCACCCCATTTATACAAACACAGCAAATGTTTACATAAACATTCTCCTATTGTAAACATTTGTTTATCGTTCCCAGCTAACTAAAAACTCCTCACTGGAGCAACATTTTAGATTCAAAACAAAAGTTCATTCAAAAAATCCTATTGAGAATTGAGCTTAATTTATTTTTAAATTTTAAAAAAAATCATTTTCTATTATTATTATTATTATTATTATTTTATTTTTTTTATTTTTTTGGGTCTAGAAGTAGGTTTAAAACAGGAAGTGCCTGTTGGTACTCGAGTACCAATGGGGTTTGTCATTTCTAAGACCGGAAAACGTCATAATTAATTCGGTCATTGGGCTATATTTAGATTCAATTCAAACTTTTCTGAAATATCCATAACAATAGTCTATTTTGTTACACTGATCTCACTAAAAAAGATCTTATAAATGCAATTTTCTGTGCAAAAAAATATTTCTTTACATTTAGTTTTGCAGCTGAACAAATTATAAGAATGCCGAAGACTTAAAACTTAAATAAATAAGCCTAAACAGTTTTAAAGTTGGGTGCAAGCTTGATAGTCGTAACTATGGTAAACACTTGACTTTGCGTAATAGTTGTAAATTATTAACATATATGTATTGTTATATTGTTTTGTTTGGTCCGTATAAAAATATATGTCTAATATTTCTTAGTAATAAACTTATACTAAGATTATGACTTTAATTATTATTACATCATTAGTACAATAAGTAAATTGTATGAAGTAATAAAATTTACGGACGCATGCGCTAATGAACTAAACTAGAATAGAGTAGAGCAGAGTCACAAATTCATTTGCATAATTCATACTGACAAGGACGTTCCATTTCACATGATATAATATATCAGCTTGTAGAGCGTAATTATCTTCTGTAACATATAAGATAATATGACATTATAATTATATTTTAGCTTAAAACTTGAATACATTAAAAAAAAATTAAGGTGAGTGTAAGCGGTCGTTCAATAGTAGCAACCGTAAAAACTGGTACTAGTACACAGTGGCGTCGCTAGGGAGGCGGTGGGGGCGGGCCTCTCCGGGTGACACCATGAGGGGCGTGACACCAGACCGTAAAATTATATATATTCCAGTTATTTGGCACTGGAAAACTCGGAGGAGTTCTATGGGTTAAATCATGAGGGGGTGACACCATTAGCTACCGCCCCGGGTGACACCATGAGCTACCGCCCCGGGTGACACCAACCCTAGTGACGCCTCTGCTAGTACGTATCCGAGTCCTAGCAAACGTATATTTAATATATATAGTTTTCCTTGGTTCTTATAAAAAAAAAGTATATATGCCTTAGTATTTATTAGTAAAACAATAATATTAAGATTACACCTTTAATTACAATTAAATCGTTAGTATTAGTAGTAAATAGTATGAATGAATAAAATTAGTATCTTATATTATACAGACGCTCCTTCTATGGAGAAGATAATTGCGTCCACAGACCATGACAGATGATCTGTTGGCAAGTGATGTATGAAGGTTCCACGCATTTCCCACCCGCCTTACTAGTGTTAGGTACCCATTCGGAGCTGGGAGACTCAGGGACGCCATAGGCACCGGAAACAAATTCCTTGCCTTCACATGTATTCGATCCCGTGACTATCGGTACGCCAGTCGAGCGCGCTGCCACTCGACCGCCGTGTCAAAGTTTGAACAAGTTTAATACATTTCAATGAGCCCATTCCCAGCAGTAGTAATGAACAAATACTAACTAGTTAGTTGTCCTCAAGGCACCACAGGCGGAATCAGAGTTATAAATAGAGTATATCAATAGACTTCCGGTTAATAATGACAAGCCCCATAGCAGGTCCTGCGACAGAGATCTATTGGTAATCAACCAATCAGATAAAAGCAACATTTAATAGCAACTAATATACGTTTTTTTAATAAAAAAATTAATATTATCCTTCTTCGTTGGCCTTACGATACTGTACTGAATTCGTGAACTGAATGTATCGGAAAAGGTAGAAGTTCAATTTTCATTTGGTCATGTTTTTGTGTTTTTCCTTGTTTTTTTTTTCTTTCGCATTTATCTTTTCAAAATTTGTTTTAATGATCTTTTTTTTTTATATGGGGTTAGGTTAAGTTTTTTAGAGTATGCTCAAGTAGAAAAATAGCCCGCAAAATATACTCCTCGAAGAGAGTTTCAATATTTATACAATTTGCTACTGGCTACTGGTGCTTTCCCTTTACTATAAATATTACTATTACACCATATTTTGGTGACGAGGGGGAGAGGGTGTAAATATAGGCCGGAATAGCGAGACATCATTTATGGACGGCTCCATTATACTAATACTAATACAGAGGGACCTCTCTAAGTCGAACTCAAAGGAACCTGACCAAAAAAAAAAAAAAAAAAAAAAAAAAAAAACTTTCGAAGTTTTTGAGGTAGAGAAAATGGCGTAATAGGAGCATATTTATCAATGACGATATTGATATTGAGAGGGGTGGGGGACAGCCATACCAGCAAAAAGTCCTCGAATAACTACGTAAAACAAAATAGATCGTGGTAAAAATAAAAACAAAACTCGACCAATGACCAACGCCAACAGTTACCAATGTAGTACGAGTTTTTAGCTCCTAATATTCCACATCCAACTCAGAATATCCCCTAGTCCTTAAAGACTGCGCTGAGACAAATCTTTTCAACATTTAGTCTAGTTTTAAATTGATGAAACATTTCTTTTTAAAGATTAACGTCGCTTTTTGTGTTATATACTGTAATTAATGTGACTGTTATTATGTAAATTCTAATTTATTACTTATATGTAAGTTAATGCCTTAAATGTAAAGCGCCGTGAGCCAAGTTCCTTACTGGGATACAGCGCTATATGAATTATCAATTTATTTTTATTATTAGTATAGTAGTAGTAGTAATAGTTCTATTAACAATTAACAATAGCCAACTACCAATAGCCGATAGCTCCAGGTGTGACTATAGATACTCGAGTAGTACCAATAGCTCTCTACAAGTGGTATTCAGCTATACCAATAGCCGCAGCCTTTCAAAAATATACAACGGTGGGAATGGAGGGGGTTGGGGTGCCAAAAGATAATTAGTTTAGCCCCATAGCTAAGCCCACCCCACAAATGATGTAAAAACCGATGACCCAAAGCCATTCTCCGACTATTGAGACATAAGCCGATAGCATTAGTTTCTCTGGTATGTGCACGGACCAATTATCATATTGACCAGCATGGGCTGCCCTTGTTGTTCCACACCCCACCCCTACACCAGCACAATATTCGCGCCCCCCTGGGGGGGGGCTTTTTTCGTTCCACGATTGCTTCCCTTGGCTGTCTACTTCCGGTATAATTTTCCCATCGAACAGATGATTACCCCCTTATTTGTACAGTGATTTCTGTATTAGTCTCCCTTCATTTGTACCGTGTTCACGGTATTAGTCTCGGTGTTGTGGTTCAATGATTGAGTCGCCCGCGGATAGATCGTTAGTCGATGATCTGCTTGACCACAACCTCAAGCCCGGACCGCGAGACATCACCCTCGTCCTGTCCTCGGTTTGTTAAACCCTTCCTTATATACCGAGTGTTACTAAGTGACATACAAAATTGTTACGGAGTGTTACTCTGTGACTTACAATGATGATAGAGAGTGTTACCAAGTGACATCTATCGATGTTAGGGAGTGTCACTCTGTGACATATGGCGATTTTTAAGGAAAGCTGCTATGTTGCATTTAACGGACCTTATATTTTAGACGTTACGTCAAAGTTACGCAACCGTTTCAAATACAAGGGAATATCTGGCGATGTTGGTGAAGGGGATTTTATAAAAAAAATTCAAACAAAGCGGCCTTATTGACAAAAAGCCTTCGGCCACAAACACAACAAAACTTTAGTCAATGGAATAGAAACTTCGCTCGCAAAAGAAAAAAAAAGGGGGGAAAAAACGTTGGCTTCGGGATAAAAGGGTTAACAGGAGGATAAAAAAAGTAAACTAAATTGAATAAGAAATCATGAGGTCAGTATTGTCAAGGTCAAAAACGAATGCTGAAATGGGAAAGCGAAATATGGCGGGCGTGGTCATATTAGTGCCAATTAGTTGAGATGTGGCAATCTTGGTGGTTAATACATGCGTCTATGTTACCCTGGGGTGAGAGATGGGTCTATGTTACCCTGGCGTGAGAGATGGGTCTATGTTACCCTGGGGTGAGAGATGGGTCTATGTTACCCTGTGAGAGATGGGTCTATGTTACCCTGGGGTGAGAGATGGGTCTATGTTACCCTGGGGTGAGAGATGGGTCTATGTTACCCAGGGAGTGAGAGATGGGTCTATGTTACCCTGGGGTGAGAGATGGGTCTATGTTACCCTGGGGTGAGAGATGGGTCTATGTTACCCTGGGGTGAGAGATGGGTCTATGTTACCCAGGGGGTGAGAGATGGGTCTATGTTACCCATGGAGTGAGAGATGGGTCTATGTTACCCTGGGGTGAGAGATGGGTCTATGTTACCCTGGGGTGAGAGATGGGTCTATGTTACCCTGGGGTGAGATGTGGTAATGTTGGTGCTTAATACATGGGTCTATGTTTCCCTGGTGTGAGAGATGGGTCTATGTTACCCTGGGGTGAGATGTGGTAATGTTGGTAATGTTGGCGCTTAATACATGGGTCTATGTTTCCCTGGTGTGAGAGATGGGTCTATGTTACCCTGGGGTGAGATGTGGTAATGTTGGTGCTTAATAAAAAAACAAATTACACAGACTATTTGTGTAAGGAAACAATAAATTAAAGCTTTATTATCAACTAATACAAATAATGGTAGACGTTTCGGCTCATGCCTTCATCAGTACAAAAACAATTACATGTACTTACATATATATTAAAATTAAAACATATTAAAGTCTATGTGATAAAATGAAAAGAAATGAAAGACAAAAATAAACACGGACATAGAATATAAGAAAAAGGAGGAAGTTGAAGTATCTAAAGTAACAGTGAAAACCACAACGGGAAAACGATTTTGCAGTCATGTAAAATTGTGGATTTGGTTAATTCCATATGGAGCCAACGTACCAAATCGTTTTATGAGTCTATTTTCCATGTGGACTCTATCATGGGTATTGGTTGCATATAAAATACCAGTAACTACAATATCCAAAATGCCATCGTGGTCAACACTGTTAAAATGTTTAGACACAGGACACTGAGCCTGTTTATTTATATTGTACAGGTGTTCTCTAAACCGATCTCCAAGACGACGACCTGTCTCACCCACATAAATTTTTTTACATCTCTTGCAAATAATTGCATAAATCACGTTGCGACTGGTGCAAGTGAATCCATCTTTTATTAAGAATTGTTCAAGAGNTATATGCAACCAATACCCATGATAGAGTCCACATGGAAAATAGACTCATAAAACGATTTGGTACGTTGGCTCCATATGGAATTAACCAAATCCACAATTTTACATGACTGCAAAATCGTTTTCCCGTTGTGGTTTTCACTGTTACTTTAGATACTTCAACTTCCTCCTTTTTCTTATATTCTATGTCCGTGTTTATTTTTGTCTTTCATTTCTTTTCATTTTATCACATAGACTTTAATATGTTTTAATTTTAATATATATGTAAGTACATGTAATTGTTTTTGTACTGATGAAGGCATGAGCCGAAACGTCTACCATTATTTGTATTAGTTGATAATAAAGCTTTAATTTATTGTTTCCTTACACAAATAGTCTGTGTAATTTGTTTTTTTAATAAAAAAGCTTTATGCAGTCCTATTCTGTATGATATATTGGTGCTTAATACATGGGTCTATGTTTCCCTGGTGTGAGAGATGGGTCTATGTTACCCTGGAGTGAGATGTGGTAATGTTGGTAATGTTGGTGCTTAATACATGGGTCTATGTTACCCTGGGGTGAGATGGGGTAATGTTGGTAATGTTGGCGCTTAATACATGGGTCTATGTTACCCTGGGTGTGAGATGTGTCAGTGTTGGTGGTTAAGACATGGGTCCATGTTACCCTGGGATGAGATCTCAATGTCTTGCAAGATTCATGTGTGTGTATGAATGTACATGTATCCTCTAAATCAGGGGTCGGCGAACAGAGGTAAATTACCCCATTTGCGGTAAAAAGGGAATTCTTGGGAATAACGGAAAATAATTGGGACATATGAAATCCACTTAATATATTTTACATTCGTCACGTGCCCGCTTGGAAGATAAGACCACTACTGAATCGGTTACTTCTAGGAAACACATTCTGTACATGCGAGTAAATTCTTAGCGCATCTTATGGCATATGTTCGCTACAAAGTTGTTCAAATAATTGAAAAGGACATTTTCGGCTTCCCTCGACTATGAATGTGAAGGTACTGATAAATTCGTTTAAGTTAATGAATACTTTGATAAAGTTAATTTTAAAAATTGGGAAGACTGTATTGCTGTGTCGGTTGATGGAGCGCCAGTTTTGTTGGGTCGTGTACGTGGGTTTTCGGCTTTCCCAAAAGAGTTTGTCCATGGGACATATTTTTCTGTCCCATCCCATTCCATGGCAATGTATGCCTGTCCCATCCCATCCCATCCCATGGGACGTTTCCCATAGGAATCCCATGGGAAAAACATTCCCATGGACAAGCATGCAAAAGAGAGACATCACAAAATTGAATTTAACGACTTTACAATCCATCGTCAAGCTCTGGGTGTGAACAATTTGGAACGTCCACTGGTGGTCGTCATGCATGACGTCATCCAGATGGTAAATTTCATGAAAGAACATGCACAGCAAACGTAAATGTTTCGTGATTTATGTAAAGATGGGGAGGATGAATGTCCAGCCCTGCTGAGGTGTGGTAACTTTCACGCGGCAATGTTCTGAACAGTGTATGGGCTCTGAAAGCTGAACTTCAAACATTTCTAGCTGGTCTAAAGCTTGCTCTAGAGGCCGAGACGTTGACGACCTTTTATAGGAGTGCACATCTCGCGAACTTTGTTGAGATTTTTTTGAGCGCGTGAATGAGTTGATCAAAGTATAGCAGGGGAAAAATCTGCCAGATAAAAAAGATGGCCGTGTTGTGATTAAAGCTTTTATACTGAAAAAAACAAAAAACAGAATGAATCAAGTTGGCGGCATTTTCAAATTTGGCCTTGTACTTGGAAGATTATGTAAATAAAACTTTTGACGACATGAAAGATAGTTATCAGACATCTTACCAAGCTCAAAGAGTGCTTCACTGTTTACTTTCCAGTTGTTGACTTGCATGATGCCAGATGTTTTGCCTTGTGCAACAATGTAACTTTGTCAACAAGGATTTTTATACTCTAGTGAACATAAAAACAAAGGTGTGAAATCGATTGGACCCCGAAGACAGTATCCAACTTGTCCTGACATCCAAGGCCCCAATTTTAATGTAATTGTTTAGGTAAATTTTTGTTTATACGACTTTACCTCATCATGTCCGATGTATCATTATAATAGAATGACCAGTGCCGTTAAGCGTAAGACAGTTATAACCATTAACTTCGACTGTAAACCTTGTAATTGTATTAAAAAAAATTCCTCCTAATGTATCATTCCTCCGTGTCATTTTGGCTTAAAATAAATATCCACACGTAATCCTTTTCAATTTCATTTTTAGAGACTTATCAGGCTTTAAAACAATCTGGATTCATTTTCAGCGTGGGCTTCGCCTCACACCTTTAGGTGGGCAGAAGGGTTGTTGTTTTTCCAATGATCCCCCAAACCTCCGCATTGTGTGGACAGGACTTGCGACTCCGGGTATAACGTCAACATAAACTGTTATATTTTGGGCTAATGGGCTAAAAAGTTCCCCGACCCCTGCTCTAAATGGGTTACTGTGTATATGTGTGCGTCTATAAGTGTGTCCGTGTCTTTGGTTATGTGTGCGTCTATAAGTGTGTCCGTGTCTGTGCGTATGTGTGCGTCTATAAGTGTGTCCGTGTCTGTGCGTATGTGTGCGTCTATATGTATGTCCGTGTCTGTGTGTATATGTAAGTCTTTATGTGTGTCCGTGTCTGTGTGTATGTGAGCGTCTGTATGTGTGTCCGTGTCTGTGTGTATGTGTGCGTCTGTATGTGTGTCCGTGTCTGTGTGTATGTGTGCGTCTGTATCCCTATCTCTCCCTCTCTTTCTGTACGTATGTCAGAATATGTATGTATGTGTTTCTGTCAAGTGTATGAAGCTTATCTGAGAAAGGGAAAAATGCAGTGAACAAAGCTGGTGCAGATCAGGGGCATTAACTCGAGGTGGAATAAATCAGTGATTTTTATTTATTTTTTTTTTAAGGGGGGGGGGGCGGGGTCGTTATTTTAAAAAGTTGTTTATTTTTATTTATGACTTAAAGTTGAGGGGCCGGTCGCCTCAAAATGTTACCTCTGTTTTATAGCAGAAAGCCATCACCCCCACCCCCGCTGTGTTACGCCTCTCTCATCTTCTGCTACTAAAACTTTTGTCCTTTACGAACACCGTACAACTGCGAAAATTTTGCAACTGCCCAATCACCCCCACCCCTCCCCCTATTATATCTATTTAGGAAAACAAACCGAGATCCGATTACCCTTGAGGCATGCACGAGTTGTCTGTCTCCTTGAAGCTGTCAAAGCCCCTCTGATTGGTTCAAACACTGTTTGCCGCCCGCTCCCCCCATTACTTAAGCCGCCGGACAATGGACCTGCACGGTCTGGATGGCCACTCAAAAGGCCGGTGCTCAAGTGCTCCGCTCGTTCAAAGATCTTACGCTCGATGACAGAGCACCTGACAACCACCGCCACATCACCACCATCACCATCATCACCCTATCAACAACAGCACCCATCACCCAGGCTTTGATTTCTCTCGTTTAGGATGTGTACACAATGATGCCCTCAAGCTGCCAAACACGGGACATTCATGCACGTGAACGGGGGGGGGGGGGGGGGGGGGGNNNGGGGGTGCCAATAAAACGACGTTAAAATAGCCATTGAACCTATTGATCTATTGAGTCTGTTAAATAGAGACAGTTAAGAGCTGAGGGTTGAAAAAAGGCGTGTGGGTAAAACGTGTATGTGTGTGTGTTGGGGGGGGGGTAGATAAGATCCTAGCTACTGGAAATTAGGACTTGATAATTCCAACAAAGAACTGGGCGTCTTCGTCGTTCACGTAGCATCTGTATCTGTGCTGTGATATTCGCATACGAAGGGGTCTTGCCGACACAATCATATACATAATATATATACAGATACATATAGTGGTAACTTGTTTAAAAATATTTTTCTTCGAAATGGAAAAAAATGGGGGGGGGGGGGTAAAAAAATTTCGGCCCCTAGCCTAACCCAAGTTTTCTTCCCCCCCACCCCCCAAAAAAAAATAATATATATAATACAATTAATTTTAAAAACACTTTTTCTCCTTATATTACTCTAATAAGAATGCAGGGCTAGACAAAAAAAACATTGATAAACGTAGGCCGCAATAATTTTCTGTATAGACTATAGAAGGAGTGTCTGTAACAGATAAGATAAGTTACTACAAGGATTGTGGGATTCTGAGACTCCTTGGTAAAACATTTTCTATCCACACGTCTTATGGAGTGGAGACTGAAACAGTCAAACAAACATTGGCAATCCTCGAAACTAGTGGGATGTGATGGCATGAGGGCTCAGCAGGCGTACCGAGAGTCGTGTGTTCGAATCTCTGTGGAGATCCTGTTGAGTAGCCCTGAGTCCAACCAGTTCTGATAGGCACCTGAGATTGGCTGAGGCAGAGTTACAGCGGCTGGACATTGGGATGGCCACACAACCCCCTCCCCCCAACCCTCGTATACCGCGGTGACATAGACCCGTGAAGGCTGTTTAACATGCCCCATAGACCAGCTTGATCTGCAAAGGAAACTTTGATCTTTCTTTTCATTCGAAGCTATGGTATGGACATCTGAGGCAAACCTGACTTTATTCGTCAATGTATTACATCAGAGGGTTGGGGGGGGGGGGAGAGAGAGTTTCAAGATTTTATTCAACCAGTCGACGAAAAATTAAAGAAAACAAAAACACAACACCATAAATACATACAAACAAACAAACAGTTGCCATAGACTGGAGTTGACGGCTCTCACCCTTGAATCAACACGAGATATCAAGGATAAACTACTCTGCAACAATCACACGCCTGGTTCTTGGGTAAACACGAGTTATCAAGGCAAAGCTATTCTGTTTTTCACAAATTTTGAGCAAGATCCATAAATTTAAAAAAAGCGGGGCCCCCATTTCTTAAATCTCCCAGACAACTTGAATTCACCTCGTCCTGTCTTCTCCACTTTTTAAAATCTTCCCGTATGGTGAACCCGCCCCTGTTCTCCACTTTTGAAAATCTTCCCATATGGTGAACCCGCCCGTGCGTGACGTCAGACCTTACAACTCCTCCATGTTTGCTCAAGCCGAGGTCTACTTTAAGCTTCATCCCCACCCCCAGCATCCCTTCCTCCAACACTCCCTCCACACACACTCACACTCCTTAGAGTGCCAGACGATGCCCCTCCCCCCTTAACTTTCAAATCAGCAAGTGTCAACAAGGAGTCGGTGACGTCAGTGCTGGACAGCTCCGGCTATTGACAGACCGGCGTTATTGACAGATCAGCGCTATTGGCAGGTCTGGTTTCTGAGACCCATTCACCCGAGGAACTCGGTGAGCCGTGGGCAGTCCTGGCGAGCAGTGAGCAGTCCTGTGGAGCAGTGAGCAGTCCTGGCGAGCAGTGAGCAGTCCTGGCGAGCAGTGAGCAGTCCATGACAACCTTTTAGGGCACCGGCCCACTTGGAACTTATAGACAGATATCGACAGAAAATGTCATGATCTTGTCACGTGATAGGCACAACGATCCACCTACTCTATACATCCCTACCACAAAAATAACTGGTCACATCATTTTGATACAAGAAGTCATATACACTGTACATATACATATATAAATGAGCTTGTCCATCAAATAGACATAGTGTTAGATATTAATCATGTATGCAATAGATTCACAAATAATTATAATATAGAAGCTATTTCTTTCTTTTTCTTTTCTTTTTGTTTAAAAATCTCTTTCTCTTTGACTCTCATCACTCTCACATTTCTCTCTATTGCCCTCCATTTTTACTCATCTTTCTCTATCTCTCTTTCTGTTCCTCTCTCTCCCTTTTTCTCATCAACTTTTTTTCTCAGACAATTTCTCCCCCTCTCCCCCCATTCTTCCTTGATCGCTATTTTTATAACTACTTGTTTATCTTAATATATCTTCCTTATCTCTGTATCTCTGTCATATCTATCAACAACTTTTCTATCCCAGCTTCATCATTTCTCTTGGCCTACCCCCCTCCCCAAACATACCCGCATTGTTTATAGCACAGACCAAACATCTCGCTAATGGCACACTTTCACGTTATCAAAAAGACATTACGGGGAGGTAATTGAGTCAAAATGTCACGTGGCGTCTTTGTGACATGATTATCCTTCGACCCTCCCCTATTTTGCCCCCAACTTAATAGATCATTACAATTTACAAGATGAATGCGCTTCTATCAGACACGTCGCAGAATCATGTTTTGAAACTATTTATTTATTTTTAAGTGGACATCTATTGAAAATCGTTGGCGGAGAGATCATTGTGCGGAGTCAGGTTTGTTTATTGGCCGGAATTTAAAGACAGTTCTTTTCAGTCTCAGATAAGTACCACGGGGATGAGCCAGCAAAGTACCAAGGGATTGAGTCAGCAAAGTACCAAGGGATTGGGTCAGCAAAGTACCAAGGGCTTGGGTCAGCAAAGTACCAAGGGACGGAGTCAGCAAAGTACCAAGGGACGGAGTCAGCAAAGTGCCAAGGGACGGAGTCAGCAAAGTACCAAGGGACGGAGTCAGCAAAATACCAAGGGACGGAGTCAGCAAAGTACCAATGGACAGAGTCAGCAAAGTGCCAAGGGATGGAGTCAGCAAAGTGCCAAGGGAGACCTTTTTAGGCATCAGTGCTTAGTGACAGGCGTGAACAGCCAGCCGAATACACAATCAGCAGTTTATAATTAGCTTTTAACGGAGACAGTCGGGTATATAAACGGACTTGTATATAGACGGCCGTGTATAGAAGGCCGTGTATTTAAGCATCGGTGTTTATAGACAGAGGTGTATTTAAACATCCGTGTATATAGACAGCAGTGTGCGTAGACAGCCGTGAATATAGACAATCGTGTATATAGAGCCGCCGTGTATATAGAGCCGCCGTGTATATAGACTGTCGTGTATATAGAGCCGCCGTGTATTTAGACTATCGTGTATTGTGCGAGAGCTGTGTATTGTGACAGCCGCTTTTATGACAGCAGTGAATATACACAGTCGGTTATGAAGGCCAGTATGAGTAACAAAGTTCCCCCTTTCCCGTACCCTCAGCCCCTCCCCCAAAGCTACAAAAAGTCTCCTGCAGTTTATTGATTCCATGGTTTTCATTCTGAAGAAATTTGTCAGCCCAATCCCATGANACCCTCCCCCCTTCCAAATCCCATGTCCCTAATAATCCAAGTCCTTGTTTCTTGAGACCACCTCCACCCGGTCTCACACAGACGGACGGCTCATGGGGTCACTTCTGATGCTTTCAATCTCATTTGCAGTCCGTTTGACTGTCTGTCCGTTTGTCCATCTATCCGTCCGCCTTTTCGGTGAGGCTGCAGAAGATTTTTCTGATATTGGGTGAGCACGCCATGTGGGCGCAGATCAAGGTCGAATATGTTGACCTCTGGTGGCGTTTCGAGCCTGGAGCTCCGAGTGGCAGTTTTCATTAACTTTTTATTGAGGAGAGCTCAGTTTCCCTTGGCTACATTAAAATTGTTTCCTAGCCAGGACCCCAATTGTAGTTGTGACCAATAGCTGAAAATGTCTGGCGTTTATTTGGATGTCAAAATTTAGATTTCGCTTAGTTATATCTGTAGATATATATGTAGGTATGTCCATAGATATATCTGTAGGTATGTCCGTAGATATATCCGTAGATATGTCCATAGATATATCCGTAGATATGTCCATAGATATATCCGTAGACTTATCCGTAGATATATCCGTAGATATATCCGTAGGTATGTCCCTAGATATATCTGTAGATTTATCCGTAGATATATCCGTAATATATCCGTAGATTTATCCGTAGATTTATCCGTAGATATCCATACTTCTAAATCCATACTTACATATACATAATTGTATATTAATATTTATGTATCCATTCTTAAATATACACACTTATATATCTGCACTTAAATAGCCACATTTGTATGACTACAGGTACATATATATGTATACATATATATCCGAATTCACAAATCGTATTTTAATATCGATATTTAGACTTGTATATTGAAATATACATACATATGGCGATGTCTCATATTTGGTAAACAATTTAAGACATATCTACGTATTTCTATACAAATTAACATATCAATATATGTATATCCATATTATGATCTCCATATTTAACTAAATCTGGATATATGCCCCTGTCTAGATACAAAATTTTCAATTTCCCTGATGACATATCCATTTAGAAATATCCACGTCTAAATATCCCGGTGAATGCTGGATGTGGCATGCTGTCACTGTCACGTGACCCAAACGAACCAGGTAGAAGCAGATATTCGGCAGGTGTTCGCTGCGTGAAGAGAACTCGTGACGCCTTCAGCTGCTAACAACAACATACATACACGGAAAAGAAAGAACAGCTGCTGTTGCTGTTGTGGTGGGTTGTATCGCGGACAGGAAAGAACAGCTGCTGTTGCTGTTGTGGTGGGTTGTATCGCGGACAGGAAAGAACAGCTGCTGTTGCTGTTGTGGTGGTGGGTTGTATCGCGGACAGGAAAGAACAGCTGCTGTTGCTGTTGTGGTGGGTTGTATCGCGGACAGGAAAGAACAGCTGCTGTTGCTGTTGTGGTGGGTTGTATCGCGGACAGGAGAGAACAGCTGCTGTTGCTGTTGTGGTGGTGGGTTGTATCGCGGGCAAGAAAGAACAGCTGCTGTTGCTGTTGTGGTGGGTTGTATTCTGGTGGTAATTGTGCCCCCTTCCTTGATCCGTAAAAAAAAGTTCACATTTTTAAAAAAAAAGTGTTGAATGCGAAGCGTCTAAATTGTACTAAGAGGATTAGTGCGCGCCTCCTTACATCATTAGGAAGTGCACTGGCGCGGGGTTAAAGAGGGCAAATACTGGAGACAGTGGAACTTGATTACAAGGCTTTTAACTTTACACGGATGTTAACTTAGGGATTTTAACACAAGGACATTGAATGAAATTTAAAATTTTTAAAAAGAAGAAAATAATAAGACAAAAAAAACATATTAGCATTTTTAAAACTAATTTTACAGTGAAATTTTGTAAGGTACGCAAATCTAACTGGGTCGATTGTTTGGTTGTTCTTCGTGGGCGTGAATTGGGAGGGGGGTGACGCCAAACTCCTTTTTTATAAGCCAAAACAAGAGGTCATCGTTTCTACTACATACTTACTATACTACCTCCCATTACCTTCAGTATCAACTATCAACTCCCTTTTACCATCACCATCTCCCTTTACTATCACCTCCTTTTAGCATCACCACCCCCTCACCTGACTCCCACCCCTC
>MUZC01000089.1:350419-361095 GCA_002072015.1 Radix auricularia | reverse complement strand
TAATAATAATTATTTTTCTTATTTTATTATCACATAACCATTATTTTCTTGAATTTTTAATGAATTTTTGTGTGTGTGTTAATTTATTTTTTTAAAAATGAATTTTTAGCTGATAATTTTTTTTGTTCAATTTGAATTATTATACCTATATTAATTATTATTTTTAAAATTTTGATTATTCAAAACATATTATTATTTAGTTATTTTGTCCAATCAATGTTGACAATAACATTCCTAAATCTTTGAAAATGGAATTTGAAACAAAGCGATATTGTTTGAGAGCAACTTTAGTTTACTTAAAGTTCGAGCCTGTGAGAGACGGGACAGTGTCATCCAGACCATCACTCAGAGACCCACCACGCTGAGACCCACCACGCCAAGACCCACCACGCTGAGACCCACCACGCTGAGACCCACCACGCTGAGACCCACTACGCCGAGACCCGTCACATCCAGACCCACCACGTTGAGACTCACCATGCTGAAACCCACAACGCTAAGACCCACCACGCTGAGACCCACCACGCCGAGACCCATCAAACCCAGACCCACCACGCCACGACTCATAACACAGACACACCACGCCAAGACCCACCACGCCAACACTCACCACGCCAAGACCCATCAGATCCACCACGCCGAGACCCGTCATATCCAGACCCACCATGCCGAGACCCACCACGCCGACACCCAACACGCTTAGACCAATCACGCTGAGACCCATCACACCCAGACCCACCACGCTGAGACCCACCACGCCTAGACCCATCACACCCAGACCCACCACGCCAAGACCCACCACGCAAAGACTCACCAAACCAAGACCCATCAGACCCACCACGCCGAGACCCACCACGCCGAGACCCACCACGCTTAGATCAATCCCGCTGAGACCCATCACACCCAGACCCACCACGCTGAGACCCACAACGCCAAGACCCACCACGCAAAGACTCACCACACCAAGACCCATCAGACCCAGACCCACCACGCTGAGACCCACCCACCCGCTCATTGAATTTCTAGTATCTGAAAATAGCCTCTGGCAGTTATTGGGTCCACTGTAGCAAGTGATCCACTAAGTCCAGCAATAAACAAACGCTGATTCCAGGCTTAAGATTGTCAAAACCAAGGATTATAACTAAGAAGGGGACTGACAGTTTTTAGAACTTACAAATGTCTGCGGTTTTTTTCTATGTCTATTTGCATATTTTGAGCACGCCTGATGATTGTTACGGCTTGTAACACGTCTGATGATTGTTGCGCCTTGTAACAAATCTGACGATTGTTATGGCTTGTAACAAATCTGACGATTGTTATGGCTTGTAACAAATCTGACGATTGTTACGGCTTGTAACAAATGTGACGATTGTTACGGCTTGTAACAAATGTGACGATTGTTACGGCTTGTAACAAATGTGACGATTGTTATGGCTTGTAACAAATGTGACGATTGTTACGGCTTGTAACAAATCTGACGATTGTTATGGCTTGTAACAAATGTGACGATTGTTACGGCTTGTAACAAATCTGACGATTGTTACGGCTTGAAACAAGTCTGATGATTGTTACGGCTTGTAACACGTCTGATGATTGTTGCGCCTTGTAACAAATCTGACGATTGTTATGGCTTGTAACAAATCTGACGATTGTTATGGCTTGTAACAAATCTGACGATTGTTATGGCTTGAAACAAGTCTGATGATTATTACGGTGTTTAACGGGTATGAAGATGGTTCGGGCGTGTAACAGGTCTCGTGATTGTTACAGCTTGTAACGGATGTGTTGACTGTCATGACCTAGAGCCTGTAGCAGGCCTGACGATAGCTTCAGAGCGAACGCTAAACGTTACACCAGATCCAAGAAAACTTCCTTTACCTCAACTGAGTAAAGTCTGCAGTTACCTTGGTAATGATGAGATCAGTCTGTTGATCCCTGTGTTAAAGTAGGTTTAATACATCTCACAATCCGAAATAGAACCATACGCCCGTGCTTAGCTTGTGCTGACAGTCATAACTTCTACTTTGAAATGGAGCATCGCAATATACATCTATGTTTGAAGAAAGTCTTACTTTTTAAAATTATTTTTTTGGGGGGATATCGTTTCGTGATGTTGACTAAAACCCCTTTCACAAACAAAAACATAGCTCTCACAAACACAGACATAGCTCTCACAAACACAGACATAGCTCTCACAAACACAGACATAGCTCTCACAAACACAGACATAGCTCTCACAAACACAAACATAGCTCTTTGAAAAACATACATATCTCTCGCAAACACGAACATACCTTTTACAAACACAAACAAACCTCTCACAAACACAAACATACCCCTCACAAACACAAACATACTTCTCACAAACACAAACACAACTCCCACAAACACAGACATACCTCTCAAAAAACAAACATACCTCTCACAAACACAAACATACCTCTCACAAACACATACATACCAATTAACAAACACATCCGCCCACAACATTTGACAATAGAAAACATTTCGGTTCTTTGCCATTAGAGTCAGACATTTGCCCTGGTTTCTTGGAATTATTGAATGGTTCACAAAGTCTTTATTCCCAGACAAAAGCTTTTAGAGGGAGGTTCGCCGAGGCTAAAAAGTAGTTTGTTTAGAGAGTGCTATCTGTGAATGGTATATTGGGGTATTGGGGAAGGGTTTAGTTGCTTTTTTAAGAGATGTTTTAATGTAAAGAATATTTTGTGTATGGGGTAAACGGGTGCAAGGATAAATGGGTTAAAAGGTAGGTGGGGTAGAGGTTATGTGGGGTGTAGGGTGTGTGGGGTAGAGGGTAGATGTGGTTTAGGTTGTGTGGGGTATAGGGTAGGTGGGTTAAATTGTGGGTGTCGTAAAGGGTAGGTGGGATCCAATGTATAGGTGGCTTATATGATGGTGGTATATAAGGTCGTAGTGAAATAAAGCAAGTTGAATATATTATAAATTAACATAATTACCAAATTTGCTGGGCGATTTTACAAAACTACTGCGCGGCGTCGGTCATATATCTGCGAGGCCACTCGGCTTAAAGGGAACATTGGATATAAGGTAGTTGGGATATTGGCCAGGTGGTATGAACAAAAATTAATCCCTCTCTAAGGCTCATTGGTTCGTGTGCATAGTTTATTTTCAGGTCAATATTTTAGAAAATCTGCTGTGCGGTTCTTCTATACTGCTGCACGGCGTCGGTCAGGTATCTGCGCTGCCGCGTAGCTTACAGGAAAAATTGGATGAAATGTAGAAGGGATATGAGATAAATGAGGTATGAGATAAATGGGATATGAGAAAAATTGGATATGAGATAAATGGGATATAAAGTTCATCGGTTGTTGTAACGTGTAGGTTGGATTACATTATAAAAGATTACAACTAGGGATGTAAGGGATTCAAATTTTTGAAAACTGGCCAGATCCGGAGTTGCATTTAGATCAGGTCAGAGCCGGATCCGGATGTGTAAAAATAGCCGCTTTCCGGATTTTAAGAAGCCGAAATCCGATAACCCATAGTTACAACGTAAATGGTGCAAAGTACCAAGTAGATAGATAAAAGGCTGAGTAAAAGTAAAGAAATAGAGGCTAAACTCTGTTGTTATAATGAACAGAGAAAACCGCACAGGTGAAGAGATAGTGAACCTCGGATTCGGGCGTGGATGGGTTACCTGAGGAAACCAGGAAAACCAATACATTATCAACCATAAAACTCTAATAAAATAAGCCAGATTAGACATAAAACCATGGATAAGCGTAGGATGCAATAAGCTTCTGTATAGAAGGAGCGTCTGTAACAGATAAGGTAAGATAATTTAAGATAAGTTAAGATAAGACAATTTAAATTCCATCTCAGTTGTCAACGAAAGATACGTGGAATTTAGTTTTTGGTCTATCGTAGAATTTTTTTAAAAATGCACGGAAAGTCTTTTTATATATTAAATTCATTCCATTTGGAGATCGAAACAGAGCTTATATAGCGCAACACTTCATATTCGGCCAAAAGAAAACACCAAATTTATAAAAAGTTGTATAACTCTAAACACGTGAGTCGAGATTAGCTCTCCCCCACAGAGAGCCATTTATATAATTCAAAGTATAGATTGTGTTTCCTTTCGTTTGCAGAAGCTACAGGCCATTGAGAGAATAATACCCAACCTCGGCCCGTTGTATAAGCCATTTTTGTGCCAGCCATCCACCGGTAAAGCCAAGGAAAGCCATTTGTAAGGCATACTTCATACCATTCTGCCTTCTTATGGAAGGGACGCCATTCAAGTCGCGTGCGGACCAACAATATCTTTGGTAGCTGTAGTTTTTGTTCTCTCTCTCTTTCTTCTTCTTTCCCTTGGTTGTTTCCTTGCATAGATTATAGAAGATAATCAATAATTAAATTGTTGTTCTGGAAACTGATCAATAAGAAGATTGATTTTTTAAAATAATTTTTTCTTTGCCATCTTTTGAATTTTTAAAAACTAAAATTTAGCTTACGATTTCAGCTTTTTCGGGATTATATTTTTGCAATGCAAGGATTTTAAAAAAAATAGTTAACGTAATTTCCAAGTGATTAGTTGGTAGAGATGAGCACTCTCTTGTGCACGAATAAATCAAAACCAAAGGAATCCATTGTATGGTTGTAATACAATGTATGGACTTTTTAAATCAATAATATAATTATTTTATGGCTGGAACTGAAGGGGTTAATGGAGAACTGAGTAAAAGGGAGTTAATCGAGAACTGAGTAAAAGGGAGTTAATGGAGAACTGAGTAAAAGAGAGTTAATGGAGAACTGAGTAAAAGGGAGTTAATGGAGAACTGAGTAAAAGAGAGTTAATGGAGAACTGAGTAAAAGGGAGTTAATGGAGAAATGAGTAAAAGGGAGTTAATGGAGAACTGAGTAAAAGGGAGTTATTGGAGAACTAAGTAAAAGGGAGTTAATGGAGAACTGAGTAAAAGGGAGTTAATGGAGAACTGAGTAAAAGAGAGTTAATGGAGAACTGAGTAAAAGAGAGTTAATGGAGAACTGAGTAAAAGGGAGTTAATGGAGAACTGAGTAAAAGAGAGTTAATGGAGAACTGAGTAAAAGGGAGTTAATGGAGAAATGAGTAAAAGGGAGTTAATGGAGAACTGAGTAAAAGGGAGTTAATGGAGAACTGAGTAAAAGGGAGTTAATGGAGAATTGAGTAAAGGGGAGTTAACGGAGAACTGAGTAAAGGGGAGTAACGGAGAAATGAGTATAGGGAGTGAATGGGGAAAGGAAAGAATGGAGTTAGTGGGAAAAGTAGGAAAGGGAGTAAATTGGGAGAGGAAAGAGGGGAGTAAAGGGTGTAAATAAAGAGGAGAGTTAATTGTTTAAATAAAGAAGAGATTTAATGGTGAACATAAAAAAGGGAGCTAATGGTGTAAATAAAGGAGGGAGTTAATGGTGTAAATAAAGAAGGGAGATAATGGGGAACTCTACGAGAGGAGTCAAAGGGAGATAAATGTGATGAAAAAAGGGAGTCACAAGGAGATAATTTTAACAATGGTATGGGGTTGTGGTGTGGGGGTTGTGGTGGGGGTTGTGGTGGGGGGTTGTGGTGTGGGGGTTGTGGTGGGTTTAGTAGAAATCAAAATGTTGTAAACATGGGTGATGGATTGTTCATGAACAAAGTTGTTAGGGGAAAACATGAGATCAACAGGTACATTGAGCCGGAAATAAAGTGCGGTGGAGACATGTTGGATTAGGGTGTGAGCGTCGGTCAATTAGCAAGCGGTAGAACCTTCCCTAAACAAGCACAAAATAAACTAATTACCAAGTAGTTATGTATCTGTCAGTGTGTGTTGTTGTGTGTGTACTCATAGACTTTCCAGTTGTGTACTGGTCAGCGTACTTAAGTACATACCAGTCGGGGTAGGGGGGGTCAATTTGTGTTTGTGCCAGCATGGAAAAGGGGATGGTAGCTGGAGGATGGGTTCAATTCATTAGGGTGGATTTATCTGCTTAGAATGGGGGTTCAGTTGTATAGAATAGTATAGCATGGAGATCATTGGTTCAGGGTGGGATTGTGTGAGATTAAAGTGGTGGTTTAGGCTAAGTTTTTGAGAACCAATCAGGTAAGTTTTCTGGACATCAGGTGAAACACTCAAAGCCAGCAGCTAGATAACAATGAGATAACCGGGGGGGGGGTATTTCTGGTATTTTGGGGAAATATTAACAGAGGTCTGCCATAATTTAAGAGAATATGAGTGGAGGAAGGTAAAGGAAGGCAATAGGGAGGACGGAGATGGAGAGAAGGGGAGAAAAGAGAAGAAATGTGGGAGGAGAAAGGAGGGCGAAGGGACGGGGAAAGGAGAAGGGCGAGAGGAAAGAGAAGTGAGAAAGAAAGAAAATGAGAATGACGAAGGAGGAAGAGGGAATTGGATGAGAAAATAGTCTTTGGGGGTGAGACGATGCAGCTGAGTGTTGGGAGGAGATTGGGTGAAGGGGAGAGGAGGTATGAAATGGAAAGACGAATGCCAGGTGTGTGTTTATCTTCTCAATAAAATTCAGTAGTCGAGTTGCGGGAGGGGGGGGGGGGGGCGCCAACCCAGCTTTAAAAATGAGAATTTCAGATTATTTCTCAGATAGTGTTCAGATTGATGTTCATGTTTTTTAGTGGATTTTTTCAGAATTTTGTTCAGATCTTTGTTCAAATACGGTATTTTATAGCATGACGGAAATTGGGTCATTTTTTACTTTTGTTTTCCCGCCACCCCGACAGACGGACGGACCAAGAGAGAGACGACGGTAAAGTTTGACAATCACATTTTTTTTTAAAGCGCACAGGTCAAAATAAAGTTTTGGAAAAAAAAAATAATGCACAAAAAAGCTAACTCGCTTTGAACGTCCGCGTAAACTTGTTCATTATGATATTTTTTTTTTCTTTTTGATTAGCTGTGGGAGTCTTTAGGAGTTTTAGGGAACAATCGCTATTTATGACCGCACAGAAATTACCTTTTATTATATGAACTGAACTGAACTGTCCCTTAACCCGTCGTTGGGTCGTTGGGGAACCATTTTATTATATGGGATATATATACATACTTGATGCCCGCGGCGTATCATACGCCTCAGAGTAGCTATTAAATATTGCAAGGAAATGGGGGGAGAGGGTGTGAACAGACACAAACTACATCATGAAAAAATCAGAACTAAGCAAATGAACCTTGGGGGAGGGGATTACTGCCGACGCAATGTTGTTCTGGAAACATGTGCTCTGCGGTTAGCTACTTGTTACCCCCCCACCCTGCAATACCTTAGTTTGCCAATCATAAACGTATAGCCGACCCGCATCGTAGAATACGCTGCTAATGATTTAGTGACGGGTGAAGACTTCCTGTAAAACACAGTTGTCCAAATGGGGTGGGTTTTGACAAACGACTGTGAGTGAATGAAAAGAAGGAACTCTGGAAAGAGCAACATACAATGTTTGTATACAACAAAAGTAATTGTTGAGGAGAGTGTGTGACTACTTTTCTGTCACCGAGCACAACGGAGAGCACGAAGTTATTATGCCAATGTCGAGAAACAAAGCTAACAGCCGTGTTGCGAAGTTATCATCTAAGTCATGCTCAAACATTTTTAAAAATTAAAAAAATTAAGTCATAGCTGAGGCTTGAGCCTACGACATTCCTCGTGTTAGGCGAATGTAATAACCACTACACTCTGAAAGAACAACGTAATTAACCGCAATTGAACGCATTGTTGGTCTCGATGATCCCCCAACCTCTACCTAAACTTTTCTTGCCAGCTGATTTGTGGGTGGGGTTAGACTAATTGCTTGGTGTACGACATGGTTGGACCATGAGGAGAATTATTTATGTAGATATATAACCAATGTATATCCTATTATATATTATTGCCTCATTCATTTCATTTTACCTTTAATTTCCTCTAATGAAAGAAAATCCTTAGTCTATGGTAATGTAGATTCTACATCTTCATTCCATTTGGTCTAAAAATAACACCAAACTCTAGTCGAGTGTCTAAGTCTTTCTTCTTCTTCTTCTTCTTCGTTCTCAATATTGAATATTGAGTTTTGCGTGCCACGAGTTTTGCGCCAATTGGCCCGTGGTCTCCGACTTCAGCCTGCTGTATTTTCTGGATTTGCTTCCATAGCCTTTGGTCAGCCAAGACCATCTGCAAGGCAGCAGTTGTTTTTGGCAAGTGATGCAGCGTTCACAGGCCACGGCTAAGGGTTCCACGCATTACCCCGCCGCTTTTCACCCATTTGGAGCTGGGTGGGACTCGGGGACGCCCTAGGCTACGGGAACGGGTCCCTGGCTTCCCATGGATTCGAACTCGTGACCATCGGAACGAAAGTCGAGCGCGCTTGCCCCTCGACCACCGCGGCCCCCGTCTAAGTCTTTCAACAACCATCGACTAAACGAAAATAAGGATGCTTATTCACGAGTGACCAAGGTGGACGTGGTATGGGAGCGGGGAAGTGGTGTGCGGGGGGAGGAAGTAAAACAGACCTCACCCTCCTGGCTATTTAACCCCCCTCCCCAAAGTACCCAATCCAAACGTGTAATCATTTGTTTGGACTTCCGGCTGACGGGAGAGATCGCTGGGATAGCGCTGCTCACGTGACGTATCGATGGCCCAGCCAATCAGAGACCATCAGTCGCTGAACAGACGAAGGCTGTGAGTCGGTACCTGGGGCGTCGATGTCATGTACATGAGTTTTAGATGACATAGACATGATGTCATGTATAGATGACATACGCACGGTGCAGATGACACGTACTTAAAGTATAGACGACATAGCCATGGTGTAGATCAGTAAGGGATATTGCATGGGGCCCGTGGCTGCAACTCCACCTTAAGCCTTGTTCGTCCACTTTAGTATACTATATACTGCGTATCGAGCATTGTCCAACCAACTCTTACTTTAATCGGCTAGACCACAACAGGGACTCGAACTGCCGTCATTGCCGCCAAGCCTCTGAGACGGCCACACACCTATTGACGTCGTGCCCCGCGCTAGATACAGCGGGGGAGGTAAGGGAGGCAAAAGAGTCCCACGTGAAGGCATAGTTGTATGGCACTGCTCAGCAGATGGAGCAGGTTGCCCAAGTATTAGCCGAGGCCTTAAGAGATTAGATCTCAGGTCATAAGAATATGTGTTTAGTTTAGTATGCTATATAATAAGTTTGGGGGCCTTTACTTTAGCCATAACACATTGGGGGCCCCTGGCTTTAGCACAGTCAGAACCCCCTTAATCCGCCTCTGGTGTAGATGACATACCTGTGCGCCGCGCTGTAACGATGTAGGTAAATGACATGTACGTAAAGTAGCACCTACCACGTACAGTGTAGATGCCATTTACATATAAATTATCAGTATGGGAATGACATAGGTTTACAATGTACATGAAAAAGGCGTGTACATCTTGGTGTTGTACATCTTGGTCTAACAATGTATGGTGTTAACAACCACGTCATGGCGCGTGACAAGACTTGGTGAGGGATAGAACGGGACCTAATGCGCGCTAACCCATGGCGTTAATCCACACTTTAAAATTGTATATACATATTTAAATATAAAAAGAAGACAGAAGTTCTATACGAGCCGACCCCAGGCAAGTCTTACATTGAGCCTAATATAATCACCAACGGCAACAAAATCAACGCAGTGAGCCGCTTTACTTACCTTGGCAGCACACTGTCTCAGAATGTCAACATTTATGACGAAGTGAACGTGAGAATCTCCAAGGCCGGTGCAGCATTTGGCGATTGTATGGCAGTGTGTGGAACAGAAGGTGAATCAACACCCAAACAAAACTAAAAGTATACAGAGCTGTAGTGCTCCCCACCTTGCTATATGCACGTGAAACACGGACCGTATATCAACGCAATGCGAGGTTACTGATCCACTTTCAAACAAAAGCCTAAGAAAAATTATCAACATAAAATGTCAGGCAAAAATTCCAGACACCGAAATATAAGCCAAGTCAGGACTATCCAGCATCCACTAACTAACTACACTTGGCGGGGCATGTAGTGCGCATGCCCGAATAATCGCTTCCCCAAGAGGCTCTTCTATGGTGACCTTACTGAAGGCATATAGAGCACGTGGAGGTCCATTTAACCGCTACAAGGATACACTCAAAACTGATCTAAAGGCCTTCGACATTAGACACCTGGGAACAGCAGCCAGTGACCTAGCCCCCTGGCGCTCTATGATACAGAATGGCGCTGCTGTCTGTGAGGCTAATCTACAACATGCTGCCATGACCAAACGTCAAGCCAAGAAAGACCTCGTACAAAACCTCACAGAGGGGATCCCTTTCATATCCTGTCCGACATGCGGACGCAAATTTCGTACAAGAATATGATTAACTAGATTGTGCCAGGCGCCGTGGCGCCTGCGGCGCCCCCTTTTTTTGGGCGCCTACGGCGCCAACCTTTTTTTTAAAGACCAACTAACTTGTCCTTTTTTGATAAATACGAATTATTAAACTTTCTGAAATGTACGCAAAGTATTTATTTAATAATAATAATAGTATTAATAGGGGTTGTATTTTGCGTACCGATGCACACCAAACAATGACGTCATCATATTAAATATTTTTACAGCGCTCATCAACACACGATTTTTCAACTAAACTAACTGCTGTAGACTGTCGTACATCGCTCCTCAGCGTT
>MUZC01000089.1:311879-330189 GCA_002072015.1 Radix auricularia | reverse complement strand
GACAACTAATGTTAGGTACCCATCAGAGCTGGGTGGACTCAGAGACAACTAATGTTAGGTACCCATCAGAGCTGGGTGGACTTAGAGACAACTAATGTTAGGTACCCATCAGAGCTGGGTGGACTCAGAGACAACTAATGTTAGGTACCCATCAGAGCTGGGTGGACTCAGGGACAACTAATGTTAGGTACCCATCAGAGCTGTTTGGACTCAGGGACACCTAATGTCAGGTACCCGTCAAAGCTGGGAAGACTCGGTGACACCCTTAGCCTCGGGAAAGAATCCCTGACTTCACCGAGATCCCCGCCGAGCTGGAATGCCGCTCGAACACAGTGCCCTCAATAAATTTTAACGGCCTATCCTGAACTCATGCAGTCGGACATGAAAGGAATAAGCATCAAGGAAATATGTTTGTTTGCCCGACTGCTATGATAACTCGGCCATACATTAAAACTGATTATGATAAATTACTTCTGTTGTGTTTTTTTTCACTACATCGACACGAACAGTGTTGTAGGCCTTATCAATATACAACGGATATTAATTGATTGAAACACACAATTTTATTATCATATTAATCAAATATTATTATATTTATTATAGCGAGTATTATTTTAGGACTCTTCTCAACAGAAAAATTCTAAGTTAATTTGATATACGTTAGAGCAATAGTTCTCAATCTTTTGAGGTGCAAGGACCACTTGAAAAATCTGATGTTAGCCACGGACCTCTACTGAAAATTGTGCTACTGACGTGCAGGAAATTTATATACCATTATAGTTTGTATATAACTAACTAATATTATATGTGTTAGGTTAGTAAGTAAATGAAACTTTCATTAACTCTTTGGATTTCACCGTTTTTAAAAAAAATATTTTATATTCGTTTCTTCTTTTCGGAAGGCTCTTTGCCGAAACGTTCGCTGTTTTGTTACGTCCTCTCAGGCTAACCCTTACCCTGTTTACGTCTTTTCTATTTACTTTTTATATATTAACTTCACCGTCTCTCTCTCTCTCTCTTTCTCCCTCTCTCTCTCTTGGTCCCTCCGTCGGGTCGTGAGTCGGCGGGCGAAAAACAAAAGTAAAAAATGACCCATTTCCCGTGATGCTATCGACATTTTCCACACAGACTCGTGTCACTTAACAATGCATTGTATCAAAATTTTAGATTGATCAAATGTACCGTAATTAAATTAATGCACTTTTAGCTTATATACATAAATGTATAATACCCGTCTGTTGTTGTTGAAATCCACGAGTTTGCTGAGTTCACTCAGACGATCGGTGACCACACCCCTACCCCCGCCCGACCCCATTTTGGAGCATCTGAAAGATAAGTCACTTTCAGTCTGTAAATGTTTGCTTTGAATGTAATCAATACTTTTATTTCTGTCTCATATATAAAGGATTTATTGTCAAAAACGTTGTTTTTACGGGTTGTTTTTTTCCCTTAGATTTAGTCCAAAAACGGTGGGCCTTAGAACGAGTATATACGGTATTTTTTAAATTCTTTCAAGAATTTATTGTTAATTTTATATTTATGCTGAAGAACTATCTTGAACTAACAACTCTTCTCTAAGGAAATAGTAACATGTCATAAGGGGTGTTCCCTTTAAGATGAGCCGATGCACGGCCGCACAGCTATCTGTCTTACACCACGCAGCAGTTAAGGATTACCGCACAACTAATTTTGATGAAGACAATATATTTGTGTTTATGGATTGTAAAATTTTGCAAATGCAAACAAAATAATGGATCATGTACAAATTTCCACACGAGATTATTATTTTGGAAAGTGACCAAATAAACTACGACAGAACATCGAACCTTCAGATACGTAACGTTGTGTGATCATACATATGAGAGAGAACATCGAACCTTCAGATACGTAACGTTGTGTGGTCTGACAGATGAGAGAGAACATCGAACCTTCAAATATGTAACGTTGTGTGGTCATACATATGAGAGAGAACATCGAACCTTCAGATACGTAACGTTGTGTGGTCATACATATGAGAGAGAACATCGAACCTTCAAATATGTAACGTTGTGTGGTCTGACAGATGAGAGAGAACATCGAACCTTAAAATATGTAACGTTGTGTGGTCATACATATGAGAGAGAACATCGAACCTTCAAATATGTAACGTTGTGTGGTCTGACAGATGAGAGAGAACATCGAACCTTCAGATATGTAACGTTGTGTGGTCTGACAGATGAGAGAGAACATCGAACCTTCAAATATGTAACGTTGTGTGGTCTGAAAGATGAGAGACTCTGACCAAATAAACTACGACAGAACATCGAACCTTCAGATGTGTAACGTTGTGTCGTCTAACAGATGACAGACTCTGTGAGGATATGACGAAGTAGTGGCCGAATTCACGCCCTGTCGGAGTGACCTCCGAGTCTGCTACGGTCTGTCAAAACAAATCTAACAACTCGGCCTCGTCATACCATCTCCGGTCTGAGCGAAGGGGCCATTCTGTGATCTCATCCCTCCCCCCTCCCACCCACGCCTTCAATTTCCTCACATGGGCCTGGGGGGACCGGGGGGGGGCTAGGAGGAAGCCCTATGAACTGATCAATACAAGCCAAAATGTGGAGGCAACTCTCGGACCACGCCAGCAGAGACCAGGGGGAAAAATAAGGACCGAAAACGAAAGGGTTTGTGGGTAATTGCACTCGGAGCGGAAAATTGGAGGGTTATTCTCTTTACAATTATAGCCAGTTCCAAAAATACTGGGGGGGGGGGCTACCCTTGCTAAAAAATGATCTATGGAAAAGATTATATTTCCTTTGTTCCGTCCTTTCCAGTTGTTATTTTTAGTGTCGTCCTGGAGAGTTTCCGTTCTTCTGCCCTGAGAGGGGGTGATTAGATGAGCGCTACACGTCTTCAACTTCTGGGCCTGAGCGAACTCATCCATTTTATACGGGGGACGTTACATAAAGGGCACAGTTAGATTCCGGTGACACACATTTATACATAGACACACATTTATACAGAGACGCACTTTTATACACAGACACACATTTATACATAGACGCACTTTTATACACAGACACACATTTATACATAGACACACATTTATACATAGACGCACTTTTATACACAGACACACATTTATACATAGACACACATTTATACATAGACACACATTTATACATAGACATACATTTATGCATATACACATAGTTATAAATATACACACATTTAAACATAGACACACATTTATACTTATACACATATGTATAAATATACACACATTTATACATAGACGCACTTTTATACACAGACACACATTTAAACATAGACACACATTTATACATAGACACACATTTAAACATCGACACATATTTATACATATACACACATTTTTTTACAAAGACACATAATTTGCTGGATGCACACATTTATACATTAACATTTATTTATTAGGGCTGGTACTGATTTTTAGCGCATTTTCGAGATGTCGAAATCGCTATTGCCCCCGTTTTGTCCGTCTGTCTGTCATCACCATGATCACAGGATCCATAAGTCCTAGACCCATGATGTATATATGTTTTTTGTATGTCCTGACCTGCCATTGGTGCATCAACACTCAGTTACTCGATCCGTTAAAAAACCCCGTTAAAACTACCAAAAAACTTTGCGAATCGAGAGTTAACACTGGCACAAGGAACGGGCGCCATTGCCGGAAGTCGAATACATAGTTTTTCAAGCATTCAAGAGTGGTGTGAAATCGTGCAAAAGAATTAATTAGTGTTTTTTCTAGTTGACGTCATTAAAATATGTGTAAAAGTTTAGAGATTTTTACTTCATCATTTGTGGTGACTTGTAGTTAGATTAAAGAGAAAATAAAAAATTATAAAATGTAAAGAAATGACTTTTAAATAAATTTTTTTCAGGTATATTCATTACACAAGAAAATTCATAAATATATGTCTAAAATCTAAACACAATTAGTGATAACTACATAATGCTGATATCTAACATAAGTACTGATACACAATACGAAAATGCGCTAACACGTCCTGAGTCCAAAAAGGGACCAGGCTTAACATGATTTTTTTAAATGGTCGAGTTAATCGATTAATTTCGATTGATTATGTTTGATATTACGAATATATAGATCCTGTTATCACGATTCATTATTTCACGAAATAATTCCGTGGCTCCCAAATTTGTGACGTAACAGTAACACAGCAAATTCGTTCTGATGTGCAAGAATTAACCATGAAAAACCTTTTTGTTTACGTTTGCACGAGGGAAGAGTATGTAAGTAAAAAAAAAAAAAGTAAAATAATTAATAAATTGGAATTAAAAAATATTACAAATATTTTAATTAAATTTTAATAGAATTTTAAACGATCAAATTAATTTTAATCAGATTAATCGAATTTTTTTAATTTTAATTATTTATACATAAACAATTAAACATAGACCTACTTTTAAACCTAGACACACTTCTNCCCCCCCCCACCCACTCTGTTCCATGAACGACCCCTCTATAAGCTTCCTCTCCCGTAGCTCACAGTTCACTTCCTGTCGGGGCTGGCACCGATCCATTGGTTTCAACAACCAGAAGTAAACAACAACCAGGCAGTGGTTCATTGAAGCAAATCTTTAAACTCGTGTTGGCGAGGCCTAATTTTACACACAGTGGGAGGCGGGAGGGTGACCTTGAAAGCTCATTGGCTTTTGTTACTAGCCCTCCAGGTTTTACTTTTTTTTCTTCCAGAAGTTTTCCTTTTTTCCCCATGCTCTCCCACACCTCTCGCGCGCTCTCTCCCTCCCCCCCTCTCTCTCTCTCTCTCTAATTATTTATTCCGACCATTCACTCTTTGTTTCTTTCTTTATTTGTATCTCTCCGCCCTCTATCTCTTACTTTCTTTTCTCCCAATTCCTCCCCAATTTATTTCTCTCTCCATCCCTAATCAATGTCTCTAGTTGTCTCTCTCCCTCTCTCCCTCTCTCCCTCTCTCGCTTTTTTTTTAAATTTATTTCTTTTTTTTTTTTTTAAATCTACACACAACTTAATTTCGGAAATTCAAATGGTCTAATAAACTAATTAGAATTTGACACGAAATAACACAGGAAGTCAAACCAAGTGTTAAAATGGTTGACTACAAAACAATCATACCCGAGACCGTGTAAATGTCGTGATCAACCAAAAGATCACGTGCCCCTGTATATGACGTGATAAACCAAAAGATCACGTGCCCGTGTATATAACCTGATCAAACAACAGATCACGTGCCCCTGTATATGACGTGATCAACCAAAAGATCACGTGCCCCTGTATATGACGTGATCAAACGACCGAGCACGTGCAGCGCCCTCCAAANNNCCAAACCCCCCCCCCCCCCCGTCATTTCCAAAAAACTTCTGCTTCTAGACGGTCGTCTGCTGGTAACGGTCACCGCCATTGAAAGTTACCCGCCATTTCCAGAGGCGGTTATTTCCCATTACGTCCTCTCGCTCAGCAGGAAGCTTCGTGAACTAATTCTGGTCCTTTATTGGAGCACAGTTCGCTCCGTTTCTTATTAGGTTATTCTTTTGTTTGTTTGTTTGTTTTGTTTCTTTAGCTGGTCTTTGTTCTGAAATGGGACTGAGGCTGAATGAGGGACGGAATGATAAATGGGAGATTGCAGGCGGTAGAGAAGTGGACGAGGATTGATGTCAGCGCGGCTCCGTAGGGTGTGTGACAGAGGCAGGGAATGAGTAGCGCTACGTCAACCAGTGGCTGGGGAGTAGGATTGAGAATACGTTTGTGTTTGAGGGAATGGGAGTAGGAGGACATGGGAGTAGGAGGGAATGGAAGTAGGAGGGAATGGAATAAGGAGGTAATGAAAGAAGGGGAAATGAAAGAAGGAGGGAATGGAAGAAGGAGGTAATGAGGTTAGGAGGTAATGAGGGTAGGAGAGAATGTGGTGAAGCGAAATAGAAGGTGGAATGGATTGGGAAATGGGTGGTAGACAATTGAAGTAGGAATATGGACAACTGAACTGAGGGAATGGGGGAATGGGTGGAGTCTAAGCACGGAGTGGGTGGCGATAAGAGCTGTTGCAGTGGATCTGAGGGCTATGTGACCTGAGTTACGTCCAAATAGTTGGACTTAGCGGGCACTTTCAGTAAATAAATGGCCCCTGGTCCCTGGTGACCGGTAGTTTCATTCATTTAAATAATTAAACCAAATAGTATGAATGTCGCTTTGAGAGTGCATTTCTTTAAAATCACGACGTCTGTCTACTCCGAGGCTATTCGAGGGCAAGTCTCTCGGAACGTGCACTGGTGAATAAGTAATGAAGCCCCTCGTGAACGGCGCGTGCTACACTCCGGGTAATGACTTCCCCAAGTCCCGGCACGCGATTCGTCCTTACATTCCTGTGGACATTTATGTCCTGTGGACATTCCTAGCACGCGGGCTTCTAAAGTCATGGATAGGGGGGATGGGAGATGAAAGAGGTGGAGAGGGGATGGGGCTCATTTATGCTTTTAAGTATTTCGTTTAGCGGGGGGGGGGGGGTTCATTCATATTCTGAACGACGATTTTAAAGATTCTTACATACAGCATGGCGGGTTAGATCTTTGAACGGCCGTTAACAACTGACCAACTCTGCTTAAGGTTAGTCCGATCGCTGGGTTTGTGTCGTTTTATCAGACCTGGAAAACGTCATGTCTCATGACGTAATGTTACTATTTTTAGTCAAGGCTATTATTATTCGTTACTCTAAAGTGTTAAAAAGATGTTGCCTTGATCACTCCACTAAATGGACTTAAATTAACGGAATTATTTTATACTCAATTCACCTCGGGGAAAAAGTGCGTTTATATATACAATACATTATGATTATGTATGGCCAGTATGTCCGAGCTTTCTACAGCAACTCCTTCTCAACCATACCAGAGAGAGAGTTCGGTTTTTTGTCAATATGTTAGGAGGTTCCAAGGATGTGCACGGGTCAAAAATAATTTCCGAAAACATTTATCTACTGAATTTCCAGGAACTTTTTTTAAAACTCGAAAAAATATCAGTATTCTGTCAATTCCTCGCCAACCATAACATCTATCGGGTTGAAACAAACGCCAAACGGTAGGTGATAATATTTAGAACAATGTTGGAGAATGAATTTTTGAAAAATCTTATTCCGTTCGACTCCCGCAATTTTAGCAGCAATTTGTACATAACAATTGTTTTGTTTAGTTTCAGAATTATTGGTTTGAAATGACTTTAAATGTTATCTAGAATGATAATACCTAATGGGGTTTTCCCACTTTGTAAATGCTAATGATAGATTGTTGCGTGATGTACATCATATTGACACTTTTTGTTGTGATGCAGTATCTTCTTATCTTATCTTATATGTTACAGACGCTCCTTCTGTACAGAAGATTATTGCGTCCTACGTATTTCTATGGTTTGTGTTTAGTCCTGTATTCTTACTAGAGTTTTAAAAGATGATAAAGTGGTGGCTTTCCTGGTTTCTTCAGGCAACCCATTCCACGCCCGAATACCGGACGGAAAGAAAGAAAACTTGTATGTGTTTGTTCTTGCATATGGAATAAGAAAGGTGTTTTTGTCTTTATGTCTATTTGAGGGTTGTATTAGGTTATCTTTGTGTTGTATTTCTAAATTAGAATTAATTGCCTTATGTATAATTACTAATTTACTCTTGGTTCTTCTATCCTCTAGTGTTTCAAGGTTTAATGATTTAACTAATGGTGTTACTCTTGTCAGTTTTGAATATTCTCCAGTAATGAATCTGGCAGCTCTTTTTTGGATTTGTTCTAACTTATCAATATTTTCTTTGGTGGATGGGTCCCATACTGAAGATGCATATTCTAGTATAGGTCTCACCAGGGTGAGATAGCATTTTAGTTTTATATCTTTGTTACATTTGTAAAAGTTTCTTTTTAAAAAGCCTAAGGTTTTGTTTGATTTTTTAATAAGGGGATATGACGTCATGTTGTGTTTAGTTTCAGAATTATTTATTTAAATCAAACTTTTAATGTAATCTAGAATGATTTTACCTGAAAAAAAAATGGAAATCCCTAGTTGGAAATTGCTTTTAAATACTCATTCGAGTTTTTTTATTACTTGTTTAATAAATATCCATTTAGATAAATCGCCGCCAAAATACCCGGATGTGCGATTAATGCCTTCGTGAAATTTGCCCATGTGAGTATCCCGAATCTCAATTTTCGTTGCCTTCCGTCAAGACATGACAAGCTTAGAGTTGCAAATAAAACATTCATTTCAAAACCGTCTGTGTGGTGTGTATAGAAAAGCGTTGTGTGTAAAACACAGTGACACAGTGTGTTGTTACCCTATCTCTCCATCCTCCCTCTCTCTCTCTCTCTCTCTCTATTTCACTCCCTACTTCTCCCTATCTCCCCCTCTCACTCTAGCCCTATTAATGAACACCTTCTCTCTCTTCCCTCTGCCTTTTCTATCTCTCTGTCTCGACCTGTCTTCTCCCTTCTCTCTCTCTCTCTCTCTCTCTCTCTCTCCATTCTTCTCTTCTATCTCTTGCAGCAAGTAGCCGATCCTCCCGCGGCACCCCCCCTTCGGCCTTGTGACGTCATCAAAGCGCCATATCAACATGTTTTGTCCTATAAAACACTCCATCAGTTATCTCCCATCCCACCAACAGATGGCGTGTTGTGTTATCTAACCTGCCTCTGGCCCTGCACATCGCCATATAATTTTAACGACTCACAATATTATATTTATTTTTTTTAAAAAAACTAAAGTTAAGTTTTACTGCGGTAGAGTTCAGGCTGTCCGAAAAAATAACGACTTCAGTTTGATATCAACTGATTTCTCTTTGTAAGAAATATAAAGTGTGTTGTGACGATATCTCTTCACTCTAACCCTCTCCCCTCTCACTTTAGCCCTATTTATTTACACCTCTCTCTCCCCTCTATCTTTTACACCTCTCTCCTTCTCTCTATCTATCTTTCCCTGTCTTATCATTATCTTATCATTATCTCTCTCCTTCTCTCTATCTTTCCATGTCTTCTCATTATCTCTGTCCTTCTCTCTAACTATCTCTCTCTGTCTTCTCATTATCTCTCTCATTCTCTCTATCTGTATCTGTCTTCTCGTTATCTCTCGCCTTCTCTCTATCTCTCCCTGTCCTCTCGTTATCTCTCTGCTTCTCTCTACCTCCACGTGGCACACAGTTGTTGAAGAGGACGTCAAACTACCCTAGGAGCGCAGGGTGGAGGAGGCTTTAGACTTTAGACTTTAGACTTTAGACTTTAGACTTTAGACAGAAGAGCTCGGAAGCAGACCAAAATATTTGGGAGCACAGAATTCGTTGGCTAAAGCTGAGGAAAAGGATGTCACTCCAGGAATTTTTTTTAAAACTCGAAAAAATATAGGACCCGCTCAGCTACACGAGGAAAAGGATGTCACTCAAGGATAGGACCCGCTCAGCTACACGAGGAAAATCAGCTACACGAGGAAAAGGATGTCACTCAAGGATAGGACCCGCTCAGCTACACGAGGAAAAGGATGTCACTCAAGGATAGGACCCTCTCAGCTACACGAGGAAAAGGATGTCACTCAAGGATAGGACCCGCTCAGCTACACGAGGAAAAGGATGTCACTCAAGGATAGGACCAGCTCAGCTGCACGAGGAGATGCACCATCGTCTCTCGAGACGAACGGATGCCAATGAATTTGTATGTCTGTTTGTATGTCTGTTTGTATGTCTGTTTGTATGTCTGTTTGTATGTCTGTTTGTATATCCGTTTGTATATCTGTTTGTATGTCTGTTTGTATGTCTGTTTGTATATCTGTTTATATATCTGTTTGTATGTCTGTTTGTATGTCTCTTTGTAAGTCTCTTTGTATGTCTGTTTGTATATCTGTTTGTATGTCTGTTTGTATGTCTGTTTGTATGTCTCTTTGTATGTCTCTTTGTATGTCTGTTTGTATGTTGGTTGCGTGGACAGGAAGTATAGCAATAATGTCTCGTCCTTGTAATCATTAACGTACGGCACACCTGAAGGTTATACATCGCCCATTTTAGTTAATAGCCATACAATTTTTCGTAAATTTTCGTTCCAAATTAAATTTTTAAGCAAACGTGGCTCATTTTTAATGAAAATTTAACCCAAAAATCTTTTTAAACTCACACATAAAAATAAATTGGGGGTGGGGGGTCATCACGATTCCGATTACTTTTATTCGGATTCTCATGTCTTAAACTAGTGAAATCGATTCCGAGGTTAATTTAAACTTTTCCCTCCACGTCAGCAAAGCGCTCTCTCACATCTTAAACCGTTCTTAATCGTCCCAACGTCGTCAAATGCCAGGGAGGTAATGGTGGCGTCGTGTTGTCATTTACACTCGTGTAGGGGGTGGGGGGTCGACGTGATCGGTCCGAGTTGATGTAATCCAATCATCCGATCACGCTCACTTCTTTAAATATCCACGGATTACAGCCCTGAACCCAACAAACACAAACAATTTTTTTTCCAACTGACTTCTTGAACTTGTGATCTATGGATGATGTCATAACTTGGACAGTAAGCTCCGACACTAAGACAGTTAGCTCCAACAGTAAGACAGTTAGCTCCGACACTAAGACAGTTAGCTCTGAAACTAAGACAGTTAGCTCCAACACAAGACAGTTAGCTCCGGCACTAAGACAGTTAGGTCCGGCACTAAGACAGTTAGCTCCTACACTAAGACAGTAAGCTCCGACACTAAGACAGTTAGCTCTGAAACTAAGACAGTTAGCTCTGAAACTAAGACAGTTAGCTTCAACACTAAGACAGTTAGCACCGGCACTAAGACAGTTAGCTCCGGCACTAAGACAGTTAGCTCCGGCACTAAGACAGTTAGCTCCGGCACTAAGACAGTTAGCTCCGGCAGAAGACAGTTAGCTCCGGCACTAAGACAGTTAGCTCCGGCACTGAGACAGTTAGCTCCGGCATTAAGACAGTTAGCTCTGGCACTAAGACAGTTAGCTCCGGCACTAAGACAGTTAGCTCCGGCACTAAGACAGTTAGCTCCGACACTAAGACAGTTAGCTCCGGCACTAAGACAGTTAGCTCCGGCACTAAAACAGTTAGCTCCGGCACTAAGACAATTAGCTCCGGCACTAAGACAGTTAGCTCCGGCACTAAAACAGTTAGTTCCGGCACTAAGACAGTTAGCTCCGGCACTAAGACAGTTAGCTCCGGCACTAAGACAGTTAGCTCCGGCACTAAGACAGTTAGCTCCGGCACTAAGAAAATTAGCTCTGACACTAAGACAGCTCCGGCACTAAGACAGTTAACTCCGGCACTAAGACAGTTAGCTCCGGCACTAAGACAGTTAGCACCGGCACTAAAACAGTTAGCTCCGGCACTAAGACAGTTAGCTCCGGCACTAAGACAGTTAGCTCAGGCACTAAGAAAATTAGCTCTGACACTAAGACAGCTCCGGAACTAAGACAGTTAGCTCCGGCACTAAGATAGTTAGCTCCGGCACTAAGACAGTTAGCTCCGGCACTAAGACAGTTAGCTCCGGCACTAAGACAGTTAGCTCCGACACTAAGAAAATTAGCTCCGGCACTAAGACAGTTAGCTCCGGCACTAAGACAGTTAGCTCCGGCACTAAGACAGTTAGCTCCGGCACTAAGACAGTTAGCTCCGGCACTGAGACAGTTAGCTCCGGCANAACCGGATCTTATCTATAAAAACGAGCACGCGATGTGTGTAAAACACACTCTACGGCACATTTTTTTTTAGCGACCAAAAATATATATATATATATATATATATATATATAATTGTTCCGGCTAAAGAAAAATCCGGATTACGGCGATTATTACAAATCCGGCTTCAGCTTGATTTTACATCAAAATTCCGGTCAAACCTGGCTCCGGCCAGATTTTAACAAAATTCATTGTGGTATAGCCCTAGTTGCGTCGAAAGTGCGCTATAGCCCTGGTTGTGTAGAAAGTGCGCTATAGCCCTGGTTGTGTCAAAAGTGCGCTATAGCCCTGGTTGTGTAGAAAGTGCGCTATAGCCCTGGTTGTGTAGAAAGTGCGCTATAGCCCTGGTTGTGTAGAAAGTGCGCTATAGCCCCAGTTGTGTCGAAAGTGCGCTATAGCCCTAGTTGTGTCGAAAGTGCGCTATAGCCCTGGTTGTGTCGAAAGTGCGCTATAGCCCTGGTTGTGTCGAAAGTGCGGTATAGCCCTGGTTGTGTCGAAAGTGCGGTATAGCCCTAGTAATGTCGAAAGTGCGCTATAGCCCTGGTTGTGTAGAAAGTGCGGTATAGCCCTAGTAATGTCGAAAGTGCGCTATAGCCCTGGTTGTGTCGAAAGTGTGGTATGGCCCTGGTTGTGTAGAAAGTGTGGTATAGCCCTAGTTGTGTCGAAAGTGCGCTATAGCCCTGGTTGTGTCGAAAGTGCGGTATAGCCCTGGTTGTGTCGAAAGTGCGGTATAGCCCTAGTAATGTCGAAAGTGCGCTATAGCCCTGGTTGTGTCGAAAGTGTGGTATGGCCCTGGTTTTGTCGAAAGTGCGCTATAGCCCTGGTTGTGTCGAAAGTGTGGTATGGCCCTGGTTGTGTCGAAAGTGTGGTATGGCCCTAGTAATGTCGAAAGTGCGCTATAGCCCTGGTTGTGTCGAAAGTTCAGACATCGCGTGAATGTTGGCAGCGAGACAATGGAGCGTGATGACGCTAATGAAGCTTTTCATTGGCCTGTCGCTATTGAAGACAAACAGGAACCTGCATTAGCAGACGGCTATTCTTGAGTACACGGTGATCATGGAGGTGAAGTGTGTTCACAGCAATACAGAAAAATGTCATTTGATGAGGTGGATTTAAGATCCCACAATATAAAGGGGTACATTTAAGATCCCACAATATAATGGCGCACATTTAAGATCCCACAATATCATGGCGTACATTTAAGATCCCACAGTATAACGGGGTACATTTAAGATCCCACAATATAATGGGGTATATTTAAGATCCCATAACATAAACTAAAGATCAAGATAAAAGTTATCCGAAATATTATTGCCCAATATTTATGGGGTAGCTTTTATTTTTATTATATTTTGTTGAGGTCAGAAATGTAGAATTAGAAGAAAACTGAAACATTTTTAAGCCTTATATAACTTTTTTTTTCGCTTCAAATACATAATATATTACTTTAGAGGCCTTCCATAAATGACGTCACGCGCTAAGGTTGGGAGGGAGGTCACACATTTGTGACAAAAAAGCTTTGTTACGTCATATTGGAGGGGGTCTAAGTTTTTGTGACGACGTGTGACGAGGGAGGAGGGCAGTGGCGGATTTAGCTATAGGGCAGGGGGGCGGGTCGCCCCCCCCCCCGCGCACCTGTTCGGTCTAAAATGGCGCCCCCCTTAAGACGACCTCAATGAACACTAAAAAGGTTTAACTAGAGCAGAAAAAAGATGGTTAAACACGAAACTTTTAATCAATCACTAAACTGCAATACGACAATATTAGCTTGCTAAATATCGTATTTCAAAACTGCAATACCTGGTTTGGTCAGTCAGGAGCTTAGCTAAGTGGAAAAGAATAGAGAAGCATTGAAACGAATGTTAGGCATGACATTGTTTTAGCAAAACAGAGGTCACAGAGAACAATCTTACTTTATTGATGGTAGTTGTAGAAATACTGGAAATTTTCGTTAAATGTTAAGTTTATTAGCCAACTATGATTCCACTTTAAATTTAAACAGTCATCTAAAGTTTAAAAAGAAATATGAAATTTATTTTTAAGTAATGATGTGCAAATTCATTTAATTCAATCATTTGCACCTGAATTATCAGCAGCAATCGATAATAAAGTTTAGTCTTCACATTTCTTATTTATTCAACCATTAATATATCTAAAATTGATCATTTTTACTTAAACATAATATATACCAGACGCTCATGCTATACAAAAGATGGCGGCTCATACTCCGGTTACGAAATTAAAAACTAGGATTCATCGGCAAATAATAGGCTACAGCAGCGACTTAAATATAAATATTTTTATATTTAGTTTCTTTCCTTATCTGTTTCTTCTCACCCCCTCCCCGCCCGTCACTCTAAACAATTGAGAAAATCCCGGAGTAAACAATAACCAGGTGTGTACGTTGGGACAGGCAGGGGGTAAACTTACTGACCCCCCTTTCAACATAACCCAACCTTAAACTTCTTATTTCTGCTCCTTACCCCAACAAAGAGCTCCCACCCCCTACAATCACATTTAAAACGCTAAAATCGCCCTGTGTCTTTACTGCTATAAGTATTACAAAGTATTTTATTTCTTAAATTTTTAATTTAAAAAAAAATATATTAAAAAATGCATTCCTCTTAACGGTTCTAGAACCACTGTATTATTAAGCATGTGAATTTTTCTTCATAGTTCTTCAAATTAAGAGTTTCGTAATCTCTATAGATAACATACCTGCACTTTTTACCTGTCTTTATTCCATGGAAAATATTAAAGAAGATGAGCAAATAAATCATTTTCGGTTCTTCCGCCAGGCCCGAACTCGAAACCACCGGGTATTTTCTTATAAAACCCAGAACCTAACTCGCAACTGCCGGGTATTTTCTCATAATTCCAGAACCTAACTCACAACTGCCGGGTATTTTCTCATAATACCCAGAACCTAACTCACAACTGCCGGGTATTTTTCCATAATACCCAGAACCTAACTTGAAACCCCCGGGTATTTTCCCATTATACCCAGAACAGGACATGGTTTAACGGAACTCCTTTTTCCTTGTATTATACATAAATTTTGTTTCCGTTATTTCTATACGTTTATAAGGATATTTGTCCTTCGTGATCGACTAGGACCATTCTAGTCACATTAGCCGTGTGCTTTGGCAGCTTTGTGTGTCCTTTGTTGACCTATCTGCCCCATCCTTGCCTGAAAGTCGCGATCACGTGTTGAACAGGTGATGTTTGGGACGCCATCAATAGGGTTTCGACCTTGACCCTTCCTGGCCTGTCGTCTGGACTTGCTGTCCTTATAAAGTTCCATGAGGCTCTGTCGCTGGCTGCTGCCTCCCGGGAATCGGGAATCATGCTTAACGCCCCAAGCCTTCAGTGCTGTCTTAAGCGAATCTTTGTAGCGCATCATTTGACATCCGCGGGTTCTCTGCCCATTAACAGGCTTGCCACAGAAGGGCCTTTTGGGGGCCGATGGTCTGGCTCCGACTCGACATGACTCGTTCGGCGTAGTTGGGACAACATCACGTGGTTAACGAGACATTGCTCGCATTCCTAACATGACAAACCGGCCACCACACTTGGGGTAACATGACAACCCGGACACCACACTTGGGGTAATATTACAACCCGCCCACCACACTTAGGGTAATATACAACCTGGCCACCACACTTTGGAATAATATACAACCCGGCCACCACACTTGGGGTAACATGACAACCCGGCCACCACACTTGGGGTAATATACAACCCGGCCACCACACTTTCGGGTAATATACAACCCGGCCACCACACTTGGGGTAATATACAACCCGGCCACCACACTTGGGGTAATATACAACCCGGTCACCACACTTGGGGTAATATACAACCCGGCCACCTCACTTGGGGTAATATACAACCCGACCACCACACTTGGGGTAATATACAACCCGGTCACCACACTTGGGGTAATATACAACCCGGCCACCTCACTTGGGGTAATATACAACCCGGCCACCTCACTTGGGGTAATATACAACCCGGCCACCACACTTGGGGTAATATACAACCCGGCCACCTCACTTGGGGTAATATACAACCCGGTCACCACACTTGGGGTAATATACAACCCGGCCATCACACTTGGGGTAATATACAACCCGGCCACCACACTTTCGGGTAATATACAACCCGGCCACCACACTTGGGGTAATATACAACCCGGCCACCACACTTGGGGTAATATCTGACATCTACTTGGCCGAACTAATTCTCTTGTCTCACTGTCCTCTGTACAGAACACTGACCAATCGACGGCTCTGTGTTTTGTCATGTTGGGCGGTTTCATTCATCATCCTAATGAACCGGAAGTGGGGTGTGCGCACAAAAAGTGCGTGTGGTTGTGACGGGGGGTCAAACAGACAATCTGATAACAAGATCGTGAGGCGATGATGTCATGTCATATGTCAAACATGGCGACCGCCTGGCTTATTTGTTGTCATCGTGAAGGGATAGATTACGAGCAGAATAATATCAGATTTGTTGTGTGTGTGTGTGCGTGCGTGCGTGTGTGAGTGTATTTGTGTGTTTTATGTGGGATTTTTTTTTAATCAAAGAAATATAAACACCCAGTGGTGTGGTTCTGTATGTTTGTAACGTAACGCTGAGGAGCGATGTACGACAGTCTACAGCAGTTAGTTTAGTTGAAANTTGATGAGCGCTGTAAAAATATTTAATATGATGACGTCATTGTTTGGTGTGCATCGGTACGCAAAATACAACCCCTATTATTATTATTAAATAAATACTTTGCGTACATTTCATAAAGTTTAATAATTCGTATTTATCAAAAAAGGACAAGTTAGTTGGTCTTTAAAAAAAAGGTTGGCGCCGTAGGCGCCCAAAAAAAGGGGGCGCCGCAGGCGCCACGGCGCCTGGCACAATCTAGTTAAAGAAATATGTTTCAAGGGTGAGGAAAAGGACGATTAAAGGGAGATAAGCGAATAAGTTTTTTTTAATTAAAAAAACTTTGAATAATAAAAAAAAATTATTATTATTTACTATTATTTATTTTTAATTATAAATAATAAATTTTCAATTTAAATTAGAGATAATTTTTCACATCAAATCATATATGAACATATATTTGAACCAATATATAATTCTCTACATGGTCCGACCATGCCGGACAAGAAGCTGTATGACCTCTGACCCCACCGACCAATCAGATTGCAAGATAAGGTAGTAAAGATTCAAAATTTCGTTGAATTGAAGTTAATTATTATGTTCTTTCAGAACAAAAGAAAAGTAACATGTATTGCGTAGTGTAATGGATATAGCATTCGTCTAACACGTGGAGGTCGCAGGTTCAATCCCCAGCTAAGACATTACGTCTTTATTTTTTTTTATGTTTGTGTCTGTGCCCGTTCATTTCCCATTATCTTTTCGATCACCATAACAAGCACAAGACGAGTGGGGATAAGCATGACGAATGACCTTTGTCATGTTATGCCAATTAATTTTAGTTTATGGTTGGCAAACCAGGGTTGTGCGGGGTGGCAAGTGGTTAACTACAGTGCACATGTTTCCAGATCAACAATGCGTAGCAGTTATCCCCGCACCCGAGGTTCCTTCGAGTTGTTCTGATTTCATCGTGCTGTTGTTTGAGTCTGATCAGCCCCCCCCCCCCCCAACTTTCTTTGCGCTATCAATGAGCAAATATGCGGCGTATGATACGCCGCGGGCATCTAGTATTCTATAATTTGATATTAAAAGTATCAATCAGAAATCAAACGATAGCTTCTAAAAGTTTTCCATATTGGCATGGGTACCTGACCCTCGAGACAACCATCTACATTCTAGATCAACATTAAAAAATGTTGGTGACAGGAGTCACAGGAGTGCTAGTGCCATGGGCTTTGGATATAATTGAATCTTACTTTAATGAGCCCCCTGGTGGCACCCAGTGAGTGTGGTTAAGATCAGCCGCACTGCCAAATAAATATTTCACTACACAGTGCGATGACAAGGGCATAACTCTAAGTAAAAAACCCAACATATGTGTACATCGAATGATGGTGCCCGCCCTTGTTAATTTCGCGGCATCACATTTACGACAACGTCTTGTGTGTTACCAAAGTTACCGATAACGTAACAGTTGTCTTACTTATTTTAAAAATATGACAGTATTGCTGCCTTACTAGCAACACTACCTTCACCTTATCGATTACTTTTTAATCGTTTAGTCAAATGCTTTCATAAGGGTCTTTTTTTTTTAAATTCCAAAATGATTAAGTCGCTCACAGTTCACAGTCTTTAGTGAAGTCCTCGTTATACAAACACATCCACAATGTCACACACAAACACACACAAACACACACACTCACGCACTCGCACTAACATGCACCCACACAACGTGACCTAAATGGACGCGACTCCAATCATTAGGTGTTAGACCCTTGAAAGCATTGACTCGGGTGTTGGAAGGGGTAACAATGTAAAGACAACCCCAGGTCTGACTTTTGGAAGTAATTTCAACCTGAGGGGGGTTGGGGGCGGGGGTGGATCTGGCAGGAATTGGTTGGGGGTAGAGGAATGCGGCGTTTGTTTGTGTGTGGGG
>MUZC01000089.1:291150-304122 GCA_002072015.1 Radix auricularia | reverse complement strand
TCAGTGAGATGTAATCATTTATTCCCCCGGGTGTAGGGTGGTAAAGGAGAAGGGGCAGGCAAGGATTAAACATTTTGTGGTTGTAATGTTGACTTTAATTCTCACCCTTACCGTATCTCTAAACTTTACCTCGTCCTACAAATGTAAGCCTTCCTTTAACCTAAAACTCTAAGTTTTACACTAATCTTAACCCTAATGTAGCCGAGTGGTGGCTATAATTCTTAGTTTGAATAAACTAATAACACAATGCAGATAAGTCGAGGACTATAGTTGTATATAATGATAATGTTTTTATTTCCCTTCTCTCTCAGTCCAACTGTCACTCACACTCCACTTCCTTTCTCCATGGTGTGGCGCGGTGTGGGTGTGCACACTATTACACTAAAAAACCTAACTTTTAGCACTTAACTTACCGTTAACCATATTCTCTAACCATAATTAAATGAAAAACATGTAAACAAGGTATGAGTTAGCCTGACAGGACGCGACAAAACAGCGAAAGTTTCGGCAAAGAGCCCTCCTCAACGAACAAACATTACACACCAAAAAAAACGAAAATAAAGAAATAAAAACTAAAAACTTAGTTGCGGTTAAATTCAAAGAGTCAAAGAAAGCATTATATTCGTTTTATTTGTGTATCGTTTGTTCGTTGGGTTAACTCATACCCTGTTTAAATGTTTCCATTTACTAATTTATAAGCCTGATTGCAGTCTCACCCTCCATTATGTTCTCTAACCATAGTCTTAACCCCCTTACCCCAATCCTAAAATTAACTATTAAGCTTGAAACTAAAACTCTAACCTTACACTTAATGAAAAACCCTAGCCTTAATCCTGCAACCTAACTTTAACTCTAACAGTCCACCGTAACCCCTTACCGTTAACCCTAAAGCCAACCTTAACCCTAATCCTACACCCATTATCCAACCTTAACCCTAATCCTACACCCACTCATTATACAACCTTAACCCTAATCCTACACCCATTATCCAACCTTAACCCTAATCCTACACCCATTATCCAACCTTAACCCTAATCCTACACCCACCCATTATCCAACCTTAACCCTAATCCTACACCCACCCATTATCCAACACTAACCTTATTTTCTCCAGGTCGTCTTGTGTTCGCCTCGTTATCGCCAGCGCTCATGTGCACCCCTTTCAATCAAGTTTCGATACGCTGTCTTCTCATTAATTACATTTTTTATACCACCCCACCCCCACTCCACCCTTGTAACCCCTCTCACGCTTGTCTCCCCTCTCTGTGTATTATTCAAGGCCTCAAATTGTCTTGTATTGTGTCCCTTGTTGTTTGAAATCCGTGCGGATTCGTTCTGAAACTTTTCATAACACCGTCAGCCAGGAGGACATAATCCAAAACTTGTTCCTCGCCCCTGGCAAATGAGTGGGTCCCAGGGGGGGGGGTCCCATGTTTTGGGGGCGGTGGATTAGTGTTTGTTTAGTGAAGCTCCAGCATGTTACTGTTACTCCTCGGTAATTGAACTCTATAGTCATTGTAATCCACACTTTAAATATACAATGTGTAGAGATCAAACAAGATTTACAGAAAATTTGTTGGTTTTTTAATTCTAGGAAAGGACGAGAACAAGAAATAATATTCTCTAGACGTCCAGGTCAGACAGTGTGAGGTTATTATCATTATTATCATCGGGGCCGGTCTTAGCAATGTCGGGGCCCTATAAGGGTTAGTTTGAGAAACGGATTGCCCTGGGCCCTATGCGGCTTAATATGATAAACGGATGGCCTGGGGCCCTATGGGGCCTAGTTTCATAAACGGATTGCCCGCGACCCAGTCTGGGTAGGGGTCATGAATTAACATGGGTAATAAGAAAAAAATGAGATAGGCGGGGCCCACTGAGGCCCTGATCATCATCATCATCAATGGTATCATAGCACATGTAGGGCCGTGGCCTGCTCAACCACATTCTTCCATTCAGATCGATCCGTAGCTTTAAGCTTGGACCCCCAGCTGCCCCAAGTCATTAACACGACTATAGATAAAGTAATTTTTAAAAATGCTGTGGTCTGCGTATAATGAGTCTTTTAAAATTATCAATAAGTGCATTAGGGCTCCAGTTATTAGTTCTTTTGTTTCACGGAAATTTAATTTTAATTATACATTTAATATTGAAAATATTCGATTATTTATGGTCAGACATTGTGAAACTTTGAATAGATATAGTAGATCAGGGGAGCGAAAAAATATGTATAGGCGTTGCATGGGGAGGTAGCTCTGAGTGGGTTTCACATAATATGTAGAACTTAAACATAATATTTGGTCGACGTGGTGGATCCGTTGCCATTTTTAGCGCCTCTGGCCGCCATTGTTAGGGGACTGGCCGCCATTTTTAGAGGGCTATGGCCGCCATTGTTAGGGGGCTCAAGCCACCATTGTTAGGGGACTGGCCGCCATTGTTAGGGGATCATGGCTGCCATTGTTAGGGGATCATGGCTGCCATTGTTAGGGGATTATGGCCGCCATTGTTAGGGGGCTTCGGCCACCATTATTATGGGCCTATGGCCGCCATTGTTAAGGGGCTCGCGCCACCATTAATACGGGGCTATGGTCGCCATTGTTAGGGGATTATGGCCGCCATTGTTAGGGGGCTTCGGCCACCATTATTACGGGGCTATAGCCGCCAATACTTCACTGTTCTCTCTGCCTCATCCAAGTCAACATGTGTTATAGGGTCTTCCGCGTCGCCGTGGGTTCCATTCTAGTGCTTGTCTTTCTATATTATTGTTGTGTTTCCAGTGGGTGTGGCCTCGTCATATCCTCATTAAGTTTTCGGTTGTTTCAAGTCGACACAACTTCCATGTCCTGGTGTTTTCAATCTTTTACAATTTTATTTATCACTAGATGCCCGCGGCTTAGCATACGCCGCAGATTTGCCCATAGATATTGCAACGAAAGTGGGGGGGGGGGTCGGTCTTGGAGCGATGACATCAATCTAACAAGAACTAATGCTCCTTTTTATTATTTTTTTTATTTTTAACTAGAAAATAAAAATCAATTTGAAACTAAAAACTTTTCTTTTTAAAAAAATATGTTTTTCTCCCCCAAAAGCGCGGGTTAGTTCTCGTGAGCCCTAAATGAAGTATTTGAAAGTTGTGATGATGTAAAGACTAGGGAAAAAGATGAGTAGATGAGTGATTGAGAGAGAGAGAGAGACGGGGGGAGTATATAATCCTATTTATTTGCTGCTATACTACTTCTCCCCATACCTCTATCTATAAACCTCTCTTTCTCTCTATCTCTTCCTCTCTCTCTCTCACTCTCTTAATATTTCGATCTCTTCCTCTCTCTCTCTCTCTCTCTCACTCTCTTAATATTTCGATCTCTTCCTCTCTCTCTCTCTCTCTCTTTTCATATTTCTCTCTCTCTTTCTCTCTCTTTTGATTTGAATATTTCTCCCTCTTTCTCTCTGTCTCTCTTTTAACATATCTTTCTCTCTCCCTCTCTCTCTTTATTAATTTGCTCGTTCCTCAAACAAAAATCATTGTCTTTTTCTCAACAATAATGTGAAGCTTTACAGAAGGACTTTCCGCCCATCATGGCCTATTAAACAAAACGGCTGATATCAAATGCCGACTTTATATGTCCGGTATCTTCCACCCCAGCCCCGCCTCAAACACACACACACGCAGACACACAAACACACCGACACTCAGCGCACGTGAGCACATGTGTGACGTGTCAGAGACCACGAGATAACATTGTAAAGATAGACAGTTGACAAGTTGCACATGCATGGGGTGGGGCGAGGGTGTGGGGTGGATCCTAAACAGACATCAACGGTTTATGACCTCAGAGATCTCCTGTTTATCACAATCTGGTCTACCTGTCCCCCCACCATATTTGAATGCCGACAGCAATTCGTTGACACCACAAACACGCCCCAGAATTTTTTCTTCATTTTTTCCCCATTCAAATAGAAATTGAACGTAAACATGGAACAAAAGATGTAGGATATCCCAAAATGTCTTACAGACTTATTTTTCTGCATCTGTAACTTAAGTAGCATATTTGTCTAGGTTCAATATCATTTGTAGATGTCATTAACAAAAACGACAATCTCAATGTACTATATTATTATTTATCTTATTTAGTAAAGTCCCTTATTTAAGCCATGCTGACCTATAGCAGCGTTCTCTCGTTTCCTTAAGATTCGAACCCGTGGCTTTCAGAACGCCCCACCGCTCTACTACCCTTTCTTTTTTTTTTTTCGCTTAGTTACGTGTTGCTTCTTGTTTTCTTCGTCGTCCTGTTGAAAAAAAGATTGCTCCTCGTCTACTATGGTCTGGTCGCGTTAGCTGTTTACAACGGCCAAATTAATGCAATAAAATGTTATGGTGATACCGGATGTTTACATCATTGTCTTCTCTGACCATCAGCTTCTCTCTCTCTCTCCCTCTCGCTCACTCTTTCCCTCCACTCTCTCTGCCTCTCTCTCGCTTGCTCTCTCCCTTCCTCACACCCTGTCTCTCCTTCTCTCTCTCTCTCTCTCTCTCTCTCTCTCTATATATATATATCATGCGTGCGTGTGTGTGTGTGCGTGTGTGTGTGTGTGTCGATCATTCATTCATTCTCTTGTTTTTTTGTACATTCATTAATCTTTCTCACTCTCTATCACTCCCTTTCTGTATTTTTTAGACCATTTAGATCTACAGCTGTTCAAATGGGCCCTTTGTTTGTTTACTTGTAGCTTTGTTTTTCTTAACATAAAATTGAAATTTGAGAGGGATGCGTTTATATTTTTTTAATAAAGAGAATTCACGAATGTTTATTAAATAATGGAGACCTGTTAAATATTTACCACAGTCCAGGTTTTTATAAACCCCTTTTAATGTTTGGAAAACCCTTTTCTTGACAATCTCTTCCGGACTTACCAACCAATGAGAATAAAATAAACGAACTAATCAAAACTCTCTAAACGACGGGCGGTGCTAGAATAACCCCCATCCCTTGTTTCCATGTTAGAGACCGTCCTTTAATGACGGCACGTGATTGTGGCACCCCCACCCCCTCTCTCTCTTCACAAGTCGTCACAAAAAGTTATACACCCCATCCAATACGACAGCGCGTTTTGATGTGACGTCACATTTCTTGACACCACCCTCCCCTAGTCACACTTCATCACAAATGATCAACTCCCCTTCCCCCCCCCCCCGTCCCGCTAGGTGCCTGACGTCTCATTACTATGATAAATTACATTAATTACACGAATACAAACTAAGTTATTTAATAAAAATATTAGCTGGCTACAGTCAATATTATAATATTTACTTATATGACATGATTGGAACTGGTTTCCTGTGTGAAGTCATGTCAACCTGTATTATAAAATTTACACTTATTTAAGTACTGTAATCCAGTGGTGTAGGAATGGAATGGTTGGGCGACCCGTTTCTTTTTCTTTTTTTTTTCATCCGGAGTACTGACATTTTGGGCTCAATAAAGACGGTTTGTTTTTGTTTGTTTTCTTAAGTTAATTTTTTACCCAGAAATGATGATTCGGTGGTAATTTGGACCGACCCCCCCCCCTCCTTTTTTCCCCTTGAACCCCCTAAACGCCTGTGAACTCAGCATACAAGAACAGTTGTCAACAAACAAACAAAAAAATTAAAAATAAATTTTAAAAATAAAAATAAAAAATCCGGGTAAAAAGTTTAGAAATCTCGTCAGATATCTCGTCAGAAATCTCGTCTCTCGTCAGAAATCTCGTCAGAAATCTCGTCAGAAATCTCGACAGAAATCTCGTCTCTCGTCAGAAATCTCGTCAGAAATCTCGACAGAAATCTCGTCAGAAATCTCGTCAGAAATCTCGTCTCTCGTCAGAAATCTCGTCCGAAATCTCGTCATAAATCTCGTCTCTCGTCAGAAATCTCGTCAGAAATCTCGTCTCTCGTCAGAAATCTCGTCCCGCCACTGATGGCTATGACTCCAGCTTCACCCTTGGTAAACAGATTTTTTAAAATAACTTTTTAGACATTCTCTATAAGAGGTTCTCAATTTAAGGCATGCTGACTGACGTACAGATTCACAAACACCCAAACAAACAAATAGAACTACAGACAGACTAGCAGATGGCATTATGGATGACAGTATGGCAGATCGGCAGATGGCATTATAGCTGTTGTTTACTCTCTTATGATCGGCCGCGGTGCCAGTATGTGGGGGCGGGGGAGGGGAGTCAAGTCTGCGGCGGAAATAGCACGTACGACAACCCTGGTTAGTTCCACAGGAAGATTGGACTGTTCTGTGAATTGGTGGGGGTGGGGAGAGACATGGTTGGTCGGTTGACTTAGCAGATTGGTTTATTGATTGAGTGATTAGAGGATTGATTGATTCATTCATTCATTCATTAAATCATTCATTCATTCATTTATTTATTCATTCACTCATTTGAGGGTGGATGGATTGAATGCAGACACACGCATTCTCTGTGTTCCAAAGACACGCATTAAAACATTTGGCCAAAGGTCATTTTCTTTTTGTGCAGCCAAACAATGGAATTCCCTACCATTATACATCCGTAGCATTTCAACTACTAAGTCCTTCAAGACAGCACTTAAGACACATCTTTTCAAAATTTATTTTCCAAATTAATGAAACAACATTTCTTTTAATGATTAACGAGCTGATGTATAACGTATTGTCATTTATGTAGTTAGTATGATATGAATGTTTATTTAATTAATATATGTATTGTTATCACCATGTAAAGCGCTGTGAGCCCGGCTCCTAGCTGGGATATAGCGCTATATAAATTATCATTTTATTATTATTAATGATAGATGGATGAATGAACGGATGGATAGATGGATGGATGGATGAAATTATTTAATAATTTAAGGATTTAAAGGTTGGTTTGTGTCTGAGTGAATGATTAATTTCAGACAACAATTTAATATTAGCTATCGAATAAGCTAAATAACCCCCAATAGTTGGGATAAATAGCTATAGTCTAGATAATCATGGGTCGAACAGCCAGGGCATGAGTATCTAGTGACCCTATTCATCAAAGGTCCAAATAATCAGTGGTCGAATGGCAACATATGGCAATTCACATATTAAAATAAACTAGAAGCGGTCCGCGGCGTAGCATACGCCGCAGACTTGCTCATAAATAGTGCAGAGAAATTAAGGGAAGTGGGGAGAACCGACAAAAACTTCATCATGAAGAAATGAGAACAACGCGAATGAACAGCTGAACAGCTGTGTTGCGAAGTCATGGAACAACGCGAATGAACAGCTGAACAGCTGTGTTGGGAAGTCATGGAACAACGCGAATGAACAGCTGAACAGCCGTGTTGTGAAGTCATGTTCGAAAAGATAGTGGTAAATGTACGGGCATAAACACAAACATTTTTAAAAATTAAAAAAGTAATAGTCTTAGCTGGGGCTTGAACCTACGACCTTCCGCGTGTTAGGCGAATGTAATAACCACTACACTACGAAATACATGCTATTCTATTGTTCTGAAAAAACAAGATAATTGACCTCATTTGAACGTTTTGTTGGTCTCGATAACCCCCACCCTCTGCACTTTTTTTTTCTTGCCTGCTGATTGGTCGGTGGGGTTAGACAGCTTGCTTGGTGTCCGGCATGGTTGCACCATGAGGAGTATTATATATACAGATTGTCCCACTCACACCACTACTTAGGTCTACTTAACTAAATTTTATTTGACCAAATATTCAAGAAACTGCCCACCCCATCCCGTAATACCAAACTTCCGTCTATCAAATTTCAAACGAACATTTCTTTTTCTTTCGACGTAATACAGGACACAAAGAAACACAGAAATCAAAGAGGAGAAATGAGGCCTTAAAAAGAAACTTTTCAATTAAATTGTTTTGTTTTTTTATTCTCTCTTTTCTTTGGTGTCCCAACTCCTGACCGTTGTGTGTTCAATGGTTAAATTAGTAATCATGTGGTTTTTTTTCAAATTGGGGGTGGAGCGAACGATTGGAATAAAGGGTGGAGCGAGCGGGCAAAAGGAGTGGAGCGAGGATCAACCTAATTGTCACTGCACTAGAAACATTTTCTACGGTCCCTTAGTATTTTTTTTTAATTTTACATTGCGGTGTTTGGTGCACGAACAGTTGAATCCCGCAGTAACAGTGTGGGAAGAAAAGTGTAGGAGAGAATATTTCAAAGTTTGGCGTGGGGAACTGCTTCCTGAAAAATCAGGGTGAAGTATGGTGAAGGTGTTGCAGCCAAAAAAATGTTTGTTTACCTCGGGGTTAACACCAACCCGAGTCTCACAGTTCTTACAGGTAAAGTTTTTTTTTGTTTTTTTTAATGTACCTTCAATTATTTAACAGTTTTTTTAATTTAAAATAATGGATATTTATAACATAGAAACTAGTTTTCAACTCGATCCCCTCGCTTTGAGTTAATGAGTCATGGACACCAAGAGGCACAAATAGAACACAGAGATAGGACATAAAGATAGAACACAAAGATAGAACACATAGATAGAACACAAAGATAGAACACAAAGATAGAACACAAAGATAGAACACAAAGATAGAACACAGATAGAACACAAAGATAGAACACAAAGATAGGACACAAAGATAGAACACAAAGATAGAACACAAAGATAGAACACATAGATAGAACACAAAGATAGAACACAAAGATAGAACACAAAGATAGAACACAAAGATAGAACACAAAGATAGAACACAAAGATAGAACACAAATATAGAACACATAGATAGAAAACATAGATAGAACACAAAGATAGAACACAAAGATAGAACACAAAGATAGAACACAAAGATAGAACACAAAGATAGAACACAAAGATAAAATACTAAGTTATAACACATTCATAGAACACAAAGATAGAACACTAAGTTATAACACATTCATAGAACACAAAGATAGAACACTAAGTTATAACACAATCATAGAACACAAAGATAGAACACTAAGTTATAACACAATCAAAGAACACAAAGATAGAACACTAAGTTATAACACAATCATAGAACACAAAGATAGAACACAAAGATAAAATACTAAGTTATAACACATTCATAGAACACAAAGATAGAACACTAAGTTATAACACAATCATAGAACACAAAGATAGAACACAAAGATAGAACACAAAGATAAAACACTAAGTTATAACACAATCATAGAACACAAAGATAGAACACAATGACAGAACACTAAGAAAGAAAACAGCGATAGAACACAAAGAAAGAAAACAGCGATAGAACAGAAAGAAAGAAAACAGCGATAGAATACACCAAGACAAAGACGAGACACCTGTTGATATTACTGATGCTGAGGTTGATAAGAGAAATAAATATATGAACTCTATGACGTGTTTTTGTGTGCATCATTTCTTTGGCCGCAGCACGCTTCTTGTGGAGCGGGGTGGGGGGCATTTAAAACTCACCTCCCCCTTTCCCCTATCGTCACAGATTTCTTCACGCAATCTTGGCGCCCTCATGGAATGTTCATGATGTGATAATTGCTCACCCCTCCCCCACCACCAAAAAAACAAAAACATGGATGCTTGACGTCATATAGGAAGACTTCCTAACGTTAGTGGTTGTGATAGAAGAGCACTGACTTTTTATTAGGAAAACAAAACACAATCACTACTAGTTATCGATGTCAATAAAGGAATAAATTTACAAGGGATAAACCTAGTTTTTTCTCTTCTTTTTTTTTTAAATCAAAATATAAATTGTATAATTTTTCTGAATTTTTTTATACAAAACTTTTTAATATTTACTGCGACTTTAATTTTATATAGTCTACATGGCGTTGATAAATATTTTTTTAAACATATTTTCCTAAAAAAATAAATCATCAAAATCGAGCAAAAATTAAGGATGTCTTTTTAGCGCATTTTCGAGAAGTCGAATGCGCTATTGCACCCGTTTTGTCCGTCCGTCTGTCATCACCCTAGATCTCAGCAACCATAAGTCCTAGACCCATGATGTATGTATGTTTTTTGTATGTCCTGACCTGCCATTTGTGCATCAACACTCAGTTACTCGATCCGTTAAAAACCCCCGTTAAAACTACCAAAAAACATTGCGAATCGAGAGATAACACTGGCGCAGGCAACGGCCGCCATTGCCGGAAGTCTTAGTGTTATCAAAAGTATTAGTTTTTTTGTTTGTTGACGTCATTAGAATATGTGTAAAAGTTTAGAGAGTTTTACGTCATCATTTGTGGTGACTTCAATCAAGATCTTAGCGGCCCAGGGGCAGAAATTGAAAACTTTTTCGAAACAAGCTTCAACATTCAACTACTTTCACCAAGATTGGCAACCACGATCTATCAAACAACAATTGACGGAGTATCTGGGCGATTAGCTGATTACAATTTAGAATGTTTCATTTATGAGTCCTATTTCAGTGACCACAAACCACTTGTAGTTAGATTAAAGAGAAAATTTAAAAAAATTTAAATGTCAAGAAATGACTTTTAAATAATTTTTTTCAGGTATATTCATTACACAAGAAAATTCATTAAAAATATGTCTAAAATCTAAACACAATTACTGATAACTACATAATGCTGATATCTAACATAAGTACTGATACATAATACGAAAATGCGCTAACACGTCCTGAGTTCCAAAAGGGACCAGGCTTAACATGATTTTTTATTTTATGGGAGTTAAAAATGTTAGCTATTTGAGATTTCCATTTTAACAAAAGTCCATCTTTTTTACAAAAAGTATGGCGTCTAAGAGTAATGAATATCGGCGGCCGGAACATCGGCCGGAACGATTAATTTGAAACGGGAAAATAACCCTAAGATCACTTCCGGTCTAAAGTATTCAAATTAGTTTTTGGCACAGAAAATAAAACATAGAAGTTAATTTCGGCGGCCCCTATTTTCTATTGTCCGGTTCATAGTTGTGTTGTAGATTCAGGGAGTTAGTGGTGTAACAGTAGCCGCCCCATATGATCCAAATTGAAGCAGCCCCCCCTCCTCCACCAACCCCAACCCCCACACCATCCTGTCTCTTCAAATTTCAAAACCAAAATAACTTACCCGCCATCACAGAAAAGACCACCAGCAAATGTCGAAACACAAATTCCATCATTCCTGCTTGTTGCCAGCGATGAACTCAGGAATATCCCAAAACTCTCAACCAACAGAATCCCAGGCAACTCGCGGATGAGTATGAAAACAGACACAGTCGCAACTTGAAAATCATGTCATGAGATTGTTGGCAGTGCAGCTGTCTCTATCCATTCAGAAAAAAGTTATTAAACAAAAATAATAATTTTCTTTTTCATTAAAAGAAAAAATAAAATGTAAAAAACTTTATGACAATTTCTGTGAACTGACTAGCAGGTGTTAGAGCAAACTAACGGTGTTAATAAGGACTGATTAGAGGGTTTTGATACGGACTGACTAGAGCAGGGGTAGCGAACACGCGGCTCTCGAGCCGCGTGCGGCTCCGGGCCAAAATGAATGCGGCTCTTTGCCTCTTATCATTATTTTGTATACTGTGGCTCTTTGCCAAGTTTGGATTTTGTTTTAGATACATCGTCTTTCGATACTCATTCCTATGTCACAAGTTAGTGGAAAGGGAAACCTCTCTCAAGGTGTACGTTCTGAGTACTGTCTAAATTCTATGAAAACCCCTGCAAAGTGACTTCCGTCACTTCAGGGAAAACCCCTCTGAAAGTCAATGTTCCTTAATGAGTTCGGGAAAAACCCCTCCTTTAGGTCGAGTCCCTGCATCTCCCAACCTTTTTAAAAGAATTTTTTATAAATAAAGAGGCTCAGTCTTTTCCCGGACGCGAGCTAGTGCAGTTTAAAGTTCTTTTCTTTAAGGGCAGGTTAAACCCCTAAAATCTTAATTTTGTGTTAAAATCAAAGCACCGGTCCATTCTGACTGACACTCATGTAGAGGAACTGCTCCGAGTGGCTACAACTGAATACAAACCTGATTTGCAGAAGTTTACTGAAAACAAAAGATGCCAGAAATCCCATTGAGATTATCATCCCATCACTCCAACAAGGAAACAAAAAACACCTGACTGAGCATGTTATATTATGTGTTTAATATATTATTGTTATGCTTTTGTGTGGTGTGGCTCTCTGACTCTAACAGTTTAAAATTTTGGCTCTTTTTGTCGAACTTGTTCGCCACCCCTGGACTAGAGGATAGTTGATATTGACTGACTATAGGGTATTGATATGGACTGACTAGAGGGTATTGATATGGACTGACTAGAGGGGTTTGATACGGACTGACTAGAGTGTATTGATATTGACTGACTATATGGTATTGATATGGACTGACTAGAGGGTATTGATATTGACTGACTAGAGGGTATTGATATGGACTGACTAGAGGGTATTGATATTGACTGACTAGAGGGTATTGATATTGACTGACTAGATGGTATTGATATGGACTGACTAGAGGGTATTGATATTGACTGACTATATGGTATTGATATGGACTGACTAGAGGGTATTGATACGGACTGACTAGAGTGTATTGATCTGGACTGACTAGAGGGTATTGATATGGACTGACTAGAGGGTATTGATACGGACTGACTAGAGTGTATTGATATGGACTGACTAGAGGGTATTGATATGGACTGACTAGAGGGTATTGATATGGACTGACCAGAGGGTATTGATATGGACTGACTAGAGGGTATTGATATGGACTGACTAGAGGGTATTGATATGGACTGACTAGAGGGTATTGATATGGACTGACTAGAGGGTATTGATATGGACTGACTAGAGGGTATTGATATGGACTGACTAGAGGGTATTGATATGGACTGACTAGAGGGTATTGATATGGACTGACTAGAGGGTATTGATATGGACTGACTAGAGGGTATTGATATGGACTGACTAGAGGGTATTGATATGGACTGACTAGAGGGTATTGATATGGACTGACTAGAGGGTATTGATATGG
>MUZC01000089.1:254905-265948 GCA_002072015.1 Radix auricularia | reverse complement strand
ATTATATATATAATAGCCCAGTGGTGTGGGTATGTTTGTAACGTAACGCTCAAGAGATGTACCACAGTCTACAGCAGTTAGTTTAGTTGAAAAATCGTGTTTTGATGAGCACTGTAAAAATATTTAATAGGATGACGTCATTGTTTGGTGTGCATCGGTGCGCAAAATACGGTGCGCAAAATACAACCCCTATTATTATTATTAAATAAATACTTTGCGTACATTTCATAAAGTTTAATAATTCGTATTTATCAAAAAAGGACAAGTTAGTTGGTCTTTAAAAAAAAGGTTGGCGCCGTAGGCGCCCAAAAAACGGGGGCGCCGCAGGCGCCACGGCGCCTGGCACAATCTAGTTATATATATATTTGATTATATATCTAATACATAATCGCCCTAAGTATGCGTGTGTCTCCCCGTCCAAAGGCGCGCGAAAAAAGGTGCTCGAAAGGCGCGCAAAAATGGCGCGCAAAATTAGTATAAATCTAATACATAATCGCCCTAAGTATGCGTGTGTCTCCCCGTCCAAAGGCGCGCGAAAAAAGGTGCTCGAAAGGCGCGCAAAAAGGGCGCGCAAAATTAGTATAAATAAATTAAAAATGTTCGCCGTAAAAAAATATATGGCGTTATTGCTTTAGCTCAGAACGTCAATTACCGAAACAACGCACGAACCTGTGACGCCAGCATTTGTGTACACACAAACACACATTTGTGTTGAGTCTAACATCGGCCACCAGCCTATGCGTGTTTGTCTCCGTTATAAATCATGATGTAAGTCACCATCAACCGGTTGATGTCGGTGTGTCGGTCTTCGGTTCTTGACCCACCGCCAACTGCATTGCTGCGCCGCATTCAAGGTATGCCACCGTTCTCCTACGCCTGTTCCCATCGTCAATGCCATGTTCGCATTGCTTTATTATTTCTTCTTCAAATCCACAAATTTACAAACCTTCGCGTGTTGCCACGAGACAACTATGCCTCGAAAAAAGAACATTCGATGAAGCCCAAATTGCCGATAGAAAACGTCGCAGAAACGAACATAACAGGAATCGAAGAAGAACAGAATCACACGAGGAGGCATCCCGGCGACGAGAAACGCGAAACCAACAAGATCGCATTCGAAGAGCAAGTGAAACCGACGAACAACGTTCCCGTAGACGGGAAGTAGCAGCCACTAATAAACGACGTCGGTCAGCTACACTCCGGGAAGTACCTGCACCTCATCTGGATGGAGCCACCGGAAGTGACTTCATGAATGACAACGTCCAGCAACATTTCTGTGGCAATTTACAATTGCTGTGCACATTCTGCGGTGCCAAACATTTTCCCTGGCGAACATCCTGCGGACAAATTATTTACCACGTGCTGCCAGAAAAGAAAAGTGACGATAGATCCCATCCGCATATCACCTTTACTGAGGACGCTCATGACGGGGGAACATGAGCACTCCCAAAACTTCATGGACAACATCAGGTCTATTAATAGCGCCTTAGCCTTTGCGTCAATGGGTGTTAAAGTCGCTCCTCCTCCCGGATACGGGCCCTACTTCTTTCGCATCCACGGACAGATTTACCACAGATCTGGGGCTCTGCATCCTGACAATGATGATCGTCGTCAATTTGCTCAGCTGTATGTCCTTGATCCTGATGAAGCTTCGGAACAAAGGATGCAAATGCGACCTAAGTCGACATGCAACCGTGATCTTATTGCGCTCCTAAGCTCATTCATGACCGACAACAATCCATTTGCAGATGCATGCCAAATGCTGTGTGAAGTGGAACAAGAATGTCTGGTGGAAACAGCTTTACGGAATACACTATCTACAACTGTGTCACTGGCCATCATTCATGATAGAAACGATGACCAAAGGTGTTACAATGCTGAACGGTCCAATGAAGTGGCTTTCACCAGAGATGCGGAAGAATGTGTAAATAAGGCAATTCTCTGCCCTACAAATGCCGATGTGGACCTTATCAATAGTCAGGTTCTGTATCTACTTAAAGGAGAACCCAGGACATACTTAAGTTCCGACTCCATCGACGACTGCACGCAAGATGATGAAAACAATTATCCCGTGGAATTTTTACATCAATTGGCACCTTCCGGAATGCCGCTTCATCGATTAACATTAAAAGTCGGAGCAATTATAATTCTTCTTCGCAATATGAACACCAAACGAGGTCTATGCAACGGCACCAGATTGGTGGTTAGGGACCTCAAACCCAACCTCATCATCGCTGAACTTCTGTCCGGAAGTGACAAAGGTCGCACTCTATTCATTCCACGCGTGGACATTGCCCCGACAACCACAGTCTTGCCTTTCGTTCTACGGAGAAGGCAATTCCCTGTGAAGTTAGCTTTTGCAATGACCATAAACAAATCGCAGGACCAGACACTGGATAAGGTCTACCTACCACAACCTGTGTTTAGCCACGGGCAGTTTTACGTTGCTTTCTCCCGGGTACGCAGGTCAGCAGATGTCAAGGTCCATGTGGCAGATGGTCCTAAACAAGGGAAACTGCCCCACGACAGCTCCATCTGCTACACTAAAAATGTGGTGTACAAGGAAATCTTTCATATTTAGCTGTTCATATCGTATTGTGTTCATGGCAATAAAAGATAAAAGTTCTTTTCTATTTCAGTATTTCGTACATCTCTTTGTTATTTATTTTCATATCGTATTGTGTTCATGGCAATATAGGCCAAATGTTATTTTCTATTACAGTATTTCATACATTTCTTTGTTATTTCTGTTCATGTCGTAATCTTTTCACGGCAATAAAGGCCACGTGGTTTTTTCTATTGCAGTATTTGGTAATATCTCTGTTATCCCTTCTGTGGGATTTCGTTCTGCCAGCTTCAGCAGGCTTTTGAACTAGTATATATATATATATACCTTATAGCCTACACACATACCTTATAAATATATAAAAAGGGAAAGAATACTTCTATATAAGAAAGAGGGAAAATATTTTCTTGAAAGAGTATTTCAGTTTTCAGCACAATTTTCGATATCAATCAATGTACATATCACTATTTTTTTTTTAATTACTTTTTTCGAGCGTGTATTCGTGAGAAACATCACTGTAAAATTAGATAGAAGTAGGGGCGGGGCAGAGCAAAAGAAATGTTTAAAGTTACCTACCCATTAACCCATTGAAGTACTTCCGGCGCCCCGCTGACCCGGGAGAAAAGAGAGATTCTATCTGGTCACAGGACATTAGCATGAATGGAGTCCATTTGTAAAGGGGAGTTAATGGATCTAGCTAATCAGACTACAATATTAACCGGTTATTCCCCCTGTAGTTTCGCGTTCTTTCTCCCTCTCTCTCTCTCTTTCTTTCTCGCCCCCCCCCCTCTCTCTCTCTCTCTCCGTCTCTCTCACTCTCTTTCTTTCTTTCTTGATCTCTCTCTCTCTCCCCGTCTCTTTCTCTATTCATCTATCTCCCCAGCACAACGCCCAGCATATTTGTTTAACTTTACTAGAAACTGTTTTATATCAATGTCGATTGTGTGCAAAAGATGAGAGAGTGGGGCGGGGGGTAGGGGGCTCGAGTCCCCGTAGGACTGAGTGAAAGTTAATCAATACCGCCACGGACCAGATAAGAGATTCGTCTTCTCCACATTAATTACGGGCTCCATTCATGGGTCCACAGGGAGTCATGATGTCCTGTTTGTAACCAGCTGAGCCAATGGGGGAGGGGGGTTAAAGTGGAAATGGGGAGGGTTACCTCAAAGTCAAAGCAACCAGGTGAGGTTAAGAGTGGGTTGGGGTTTTGTCATTGCCCGGTGGAAATTTCACGGAAATATTTCAATAATAATTTTTGAATTTTTTAAACGTAAATCTTTGTCAAAGGCAAGTAAGTTACCCCACCACTCGTGTTGAAAGGGTGGGGATGTGAGTGGTGACCAGGGTCGGGGTTTGCAGTAGGGGTGCGGGGGGAGATACAAGTGATGACCTGCTTTGGGTGAGCAATAAATTATTAAGTGGGCGGGGGGTGCGCAGCAATGTTCCCTCTCAGGTTCGTTGATCCGTTTGCAAAGTACAATATTTTACCTAATTTGCTGCGATATAATTTTCAGCTGCTTAAAGGCTGGGAACTTTTGTTCGCAATAGGTGTTAGATGGATACAAGTGATGACATGGGTGTGGGCAGTGAGCACTAGGTGTTAGATGGATACAAGTGATGACATGGGTGTGGGCAGTGAGCACTAGGTGTTTGATGGATACAAGTGATGACATGGGTGTGGGCAGTGAGCACTAGGTGTTTGATGGATACGAGTGATGACATGGGTGTGGGCAGTGAGCACTAGGTGTTTGATGGATACAAGTGATGACATGGGTGTGGGCAGTGACCAGTAAGGGTGCGGTAGATACAAGTCCACTTTGTTATTAGCTGTATTGTGCCAATTTGAATTATTAATTTTTGGAGGCTTTTGATGTGCGTCGTCAACAGGAACAGAAATGAACGCAAAAATGTTATAGACGCCGGCGTAAAAACAGAAACTGCCCCCTGAAAGACACCAATCTTTGCGATACACCAACCCCTAAAGGACACCGACCCCTGAGATACACTGACCCCTGAGATACACCGACCCCTAAAGGACACCGACCCCTGAGATACACCGACCCCTGAGATACACTGACCCTAAAGGACACTGACCCCTGAGATACACCGACCCCTGAGATACACCGACCCATTAGATACACCGACCCCTAAAGGACTCCGACCCCTGAGATACACCGACCCCTAAGATACACCGGCCCCTGAGATACACTGACCCCTGAGATACAGCGACCCCTGAGATACACTGACCCTAAAGGACACTGAACCCTGAGATACACCGACCCCTGAGATACACCAACCCATGAGATACACCGACCCCCAAAGGACACCGACCCCTGAGATACACCGACCCCTAAGATACACCGGCCCCTGAGATACACTGACCCCTGAGATACACCGACCCCTAGGTTACACTGACCCTAAAGGACACAGACCCCTGAGATACACCGACCCCTAAAGGACACCGACCCCTGAGATACACCGACCCCTAAGATACACCGGCCCCTGAGATACACTGACCCCTGAGATACACCAACCCCTAAAGGACACCGACCCCTGAGATACACCAACCCCTGAGATACACCGACCCATGAGATACACCAACCCCTCAGATACACCGGCCCCTGAGATACACCGACCCATGAGATACACCGACCCCTGAGATACACCGAACCCTGAGATACACTGACCCCTGAGATACACCGACCCCTAAAGGACACCGGCCCTTGAGATACACCGACCCCTGAGATACACCGACCCCTGAGATACACCGACCCCTGAGATACACCGACCCCTGAGATACACTGACCCTAAAGGACACTGACCCCTGAGATACACCGACCCCTGAGATACACCGACCCCTAAAGGACACTGACCCCTGAGATACACCAAACGCTGAGATACACCAACCCCTGAAATACACCGACCCCTGAGATACACCGACCCCTAAAGGACACCAACCCCTGAGATACACCAACCCCCGAGATACACCGACCACTGAGATACATCGACCCCTGAGATACACTGACCCCTGAGATACACCGACCCCTAAACGACACCAACCCCTGAGATACACCAACCCCTGACATACACCGACCCTTGAGATACACTGACCCCTGAGATACACCGTACCCTGAGATACATCGACCCCTGAAAGACACCAACCCCTGAGATACACTGACCCCTGAGATACACCGACCCCTGAGATACACCGACCCCTGAAAGACACCAACCCCTAAAGGACACTGACCCCAGAGATACACCGACCCCTGAGATACACTGAACCCTGAGAAACACTGACCCCTGAAAGACATCAACCATTGAGATACACCAACCCCTGAGATACACCGACCCCTAAAGGACACTGACCCCTGAGATACACCAACTCCTGGAATACACCTGAGATACACAGACTACTGAAATACACCGACCCCTGAGATACACCAAAAGGACACTGACCCCTGAGATACACCAACCCCTAAAGGAAACTGACCCCTGAGATACCTCGACCCCTGAGGTACACCGACCCCTGAGATACACCGGCCCATAAAGGACACCGACCCCTGAGATACACCAACCCCTGACATACACTGACCCCTGAGATACACCGACCCCTGAGATACACCGACCCTGAAAGACACCAACCCCTAAGATACACTGACCCCTGAGATACACTGACGCTTGAAAGACATCAACCCCTAAAGGACACTGACCCCAGAGATACACAGACCCCTGAGATACACCGACCCCTGAGATACACTGACCCCTGAAAGACATCAACCTTTGAGATACACCAACCCCTGAGATACACCGACCCCTGAAACACACCAACACCTGAGATACACCGACCCCTGAAAGACACCGACCCCTGAGGTACACCGACCCCTAAAGGACACTGATCCCTGAGATACACCGACCCCTGAGATACACCAACCCCTGAGATACACCAAAAGGACACCGACCCATGAGATACACCGCCCCCCTAAAAGACACTGACCCCTGAGATACATCGACCCCTGAGGTACACTGACCCTGAGATACACCAAACCCTGATATACACCAATCCCTGAGATACACCGACCCCTAAAGGACACTGACCCCTGAGATACTCCGACCCCTTGAGATACACCGACCCCTGAGATACACCTACCCCTGATATACACCGACCCCTGAGATACACCAACCCCTGAGATACACTGACCCCTGAAAGACACCGACCCCTAAAGGACACCGACCCCTAAGATACACCGACCCCTGAGATACACCGACCCCTGAGATACACTGACCCCTGAGATACACCAACCCCTGAGATATACCGACACCTGATAGACACCAACCCCTTTCGCATACGCTGATACCTAACATACGCTGGGATGGTCAGATAGGTTGTCACCTTTGACACATACCTTGACCCTGAAAGAAAACGCCGTTTAAGTGTAAATGTTATTTCATTGAGTTTTTTTTTTAATTCAGTATAAAAGAATAAAGATTTTATATATATATGTGTATATNAATTTAATCGTTAACTTTTGAAAAATTACCGATTAATTAATCGATAATTTTGTTAAAGCTAGAAATAAAGATGTATGACGTCATTAAACTGACAATTGCAAGGGAAGTAATAAAAACAGGCAATTGATATTTTTCTTAAGTTATTTTTAAAACATGGTTAACAATGAAAATAAGTTAAATAACGTATTAAAGTTTGGGCCCTTTAATGAAAATTTCTAATCAATTTTAAAATATAAAAGTAATACAGCCATATAGAAGCTTTTTGATGATTAACAAAAAGATTTTAAAAATCATCTTTTTATCCAAAGTGGTTCTTCTTCTTCGTTCTCAATATTGAATATTGAGTTTTGCGTGCCACGAGTTTTGCGCCAATTGGCCCGCGGTCTCCGACTTCAGCCTGCTGTATTTTCTGGATTTGCTTCCATAGCCTTTGATCAGCCAAGACCATGTGCAGGGCAGCAGTTGTTTTGGCAAGTGATGCATCGATCACATGCCACGACTAGGGTTTCCACGCATTGCCCCACCGCTTTTCACCCATTTGGAGCTGGGTGGAACTCGGGGACGCCCTGGGCCCCGGGAGCGGGTCGCTGGCTTCCCATGGATTCGAGCCCGTGACCATCGGAGCGCCAGTCGAGAGCGCTTGCCACTCGACCACCGCGGCCCCCATGAAATTTTCTAATTAATTTTAAAATATAAACGTAATACAGCCAAATAGACATTTTTTGATGATTAACAAAAAGATTTTTAAAATCATATTTTTATCCCAAGTTGTTCAAAAGTTATGAGTTTTTTCTCTAAGACCTCATAATCACTTTTTCACTATGTTGTTTTCCTTCACATTTTATGCCATTTTACGGCATTTTTAAAATGCCCATGCAATTAACTTAAGTACTTAATTTAATTTAAAAGATATAATATTCGTAGGAGATATATTTAAAAATAAGTAGTTCAATATAATGTCTATGAATTTAAATTTTATTATTGTTAAATAATTTTTAGCGCATTTTCGAGATGTCGAAATCGCTATTGCACCCGTTTCGTCCGTCCGTCCGTCCGTCCGTCTGTCATCACCCTTGATCACAGCATCCATAAGTCCTAGACCCATGATGTATATATGTTTTTTGTATGTCCTGACCTGCCATTTGTGCATCAACACTCAGTTACTCGATCCGTTTAAAAACCCCGTTAAAACTACCAAAAAATATTTCGAATCGAGAGGTAACACTAGCGCAGGGAACGGCCGCCATTGCCGGAAGTCGAATGCACAATTCCACAAGTATTGAAGAGTGGTGCGAAAGGGTGCAAAATAATTAGTTGTTTTTTTTTTAGTTGACGTCATTAGAATATGTGTAAAAGTTTAGAGAGTTTTACGTCATCATTTGTGGTGACTTGTAGTTGGATTAAAGAAAAAATAATTATTTTTTTTTAAATGTAAAGAAATGACTTTTAAATAAAAAAATGTCAGGTATATTCATTACACAAGAAAATTCATAAAAATATGTCTAAAATCTAAACACAATTACTGATAACTACATAATTCTGATATCTAACATAAATACTGATACATAATACGAAAATGCGCTAACACGTCCTGAATTCCAATAGGTACCAGGCTTAACATGATTTTTTTATATCATTGTCCTTATAAAATAGGTGTTTTTATAGTTTACACTCTTGATCATTTTTAACGGAGAAGTTTTTACGTTAAAAAAAAACAATTATTAATTATATATTAATAAATTGAAACTTTTTTTTTTTAAATTCTTTAATTTTAATCACTATTTTATCGATTAAAATAATTTTAATCGATAAAATAAATTACCGATTAATCGAGAAATTAAACGGTAATTTCCGCAGCCCTAATATATATATATATATTGTTTTGTTGTTTTTTTTTTAATTTTTCCTGTATGACCTCGTTGTCGCAGAGGATCCTAATGTTTCCCTTTAAACTTTCTCGGGTCTTGTAGACTTGGCGGAGCCCATCTCTCCAAGTCAGCGTTGTTGTTGTTGTTGTTGTTGTTGTTTTTAGAACTAGTTATTAATCAACATTTTTATTATTGTGGCTCAACGTGGGCTAGATTCCACGCATCAGCCGGTGAGGGGAGCGCACCATTGACTTCATACATACATTATTTTTTAATACCCTTTTTTTCTTGATTACCTCCCTTTGAACACCAATATTATTGACATTAAGTATTTATGAACCTTCGCGCTCATGAAAATACTCTCAACCAAGAATGTGGAATATTCTCAATACAAGCCATCAAATTTGATTCAAAGTTCCAATGAGCAGATTCGAAAATGTTTTATTAATTGAATATAAAAAATCTCCAATGTTCGAATTCGATTTGGAAAATTTCCCTTTCGGCCCGTTGCGGAACCTAGATCGATAATAAATCTATCTTTAAATGTCTATTAAAATAAAATTTAGAAACATCTACATAAATCTAGATAAAACTATTCGAAATCATTTACTGCTTGTTTCTACTTTTTTTTTTTTTTTGGATAATGAGTATTTTTCAGCATGGAACGCATTATCGTATTTTTTACGAATTATGCTCGTTATGAGAGGGTCCACTGTATGTGCTTTCTTATATGAACGTAGGACGCATATAATCTTCTGCAATAGAAGGAGCGTCTGTAATGATGTTGAGAAAGAAGTAATAAAACTCAATTCCATTTTTTTAAAACAAGACTAGGTTGCTTCGACGAAATAATGGGCAAGATGGTGCAAATTGCATTTTTTTAAAATAATAAAAAATTTAAAACTCCAATGCAGCACAAAAACTCTTCCGTATCTGATCTCTATTATGTACACATTTTTCCGCTTGGCTTTTATTTAAATTTTAACATATGAGCGCGGATGATTGAGAAAAGCTACGTCTAAAGGGAGTTAATGGATCAAAACAAGAACTAGCCAGTTATGACCCATGTAATATCTTGTTATCCCGTATTCCTACGTAATGAAACATTTATAATTGATACTTTATTTTATACGATTTAATTTTTTGTTTATTTTTTAAAATTTATAGGGGGGGGGGGGTAGGAGTTAGAGAGGGAGGAAAGGGAGGACGGGATAGGGACTTTTCGGGACATTGAACAAGATACAAAAAACCAAGTGAATCAATACCGTTAACAAAGCAAATACACATACATGTACTTGGATACACGTTAATTTATTACCGTTAATAAATCAAATAAATGTACATGGATACAATACCGTTAACAAATCAAATGCATGTGCATGTGCTTTGATCCAAAAACCGTAAACAATCAAATACATTTATTACAAGGACAGTGATACGTTGCCCATGGCCTAGTTATGGTTACGATATCTTGGTTCAAATTCAAATAATTTTTGCTTAGTTCTCAAAAGCCGCAGTGGCATAGTTTATGGGACGTTAGATTTATTCGCGGGAGATTTATTTGTAGATAGATTACAATACTTTCAACAGAGAGAGAGAGAGAGGGAGGGAGAGAGAGAGAAAGAGAGGGAGGGAGAGAGAGAAAGAGAAAGAAAGATTTCACTGTATATAGATTACGATACTTTCAACAGAGAGAAATTTTCCTGTAGATTTATTACAATACTTTCAACAGAGAGAGAGAGAGAGCAAGAGAGAGAGAGAGAGAGAAAGATAGAAAGATTTTCCCATAGATAGATTTGAATACTTTCAACAGAGAGAGAGAGAGAGAGAGAGAGAAAGAACGAAAGATTTTTTTTTTTACAATAATTATAATAACTCATGTTCTCTTTAATCCGTAGGGAGGAGCTGAAGTGGTTGTTGCAATGATTGTTGCAATAATTGTTGCAGTGAGTGCAATCTGCCCTAAAGACAAAAGAATCATTCTTACATTGTCCCTGATATCCAAGCTGGGGCCGCTGCCTACTGCTACCATTAGTCACACAACAATTTAACAATGATTTATTAATAATACAATTTAAGTTATATATATATATATATATA
>MUZC01000089.1:228082-253064 GCA_002072015.1 Radix auricularia | reverse complement strand
GGGGGGGGGGGGGCGATGGCCTCCATGACTGTGAACTTCAAATTTCTTTTAAACAATTTTTGTCTTGAGAGGGTACTTGAAATTCCCTAAGTTTCATTATTCTACCTACACGGTAAATAGAATTAGTGATGAGTCGGTTTTTAATATACGAAAAACTATATTTGGGCCCCCCGCACCCATGAGAAAGAGAGGGAATTTTATTTTTAACATTATTCTTTGCCAACTTTCGTTGGGAGCGTGTACTCAAAAAATTGCCATAGTTTCATACCTTATACGGGAAAATGAAGAATTTGTGATTTTCAATTTTTATATGGCTCATACTCATGAGGATTGGGGCCCCGCCCCCATGAGTGTGAGCTTCAAATTCTTTTACGCCAATTTTCGTCTTAAGTCTTAACTAAGAGGGTACCCAACAACTTCCCAAAGTTTCATGTTTCTACTACTACTTCTACCTACACGGGAAGTTGGAGAATTAGTGATGAGTCAGTCAGTGAGGGCTTTGGTTGAAAGATTTTATTACTAATATAGATGATCAATGATATCTGGAATCACTTAAATTTGAAAACGAACTCCAGTATCGCACTTAACTGAAAAGAAGAAACTACTCCCACACGCGAATCCATTCAGTTTCCTTTGATGCAGCCGCCATTCATGACCATAACGACTAATTGTACTAGTAGAAGTATAACCAGATTAAAGTTTGGATTATTAATTATTACTCTAACCCAAAAGTTAGTCACAATCCTTAACTGTGGGTTTTATAAACCTTATTAATTAAAAGAGTAAAGACTACAGTGACAATTGACATGAGCTGAAACCTTTCAAACAATGTATTCCCCCCTCCGACAATAAAGAAGAAATATCCGTTTTCTGTTCCATCATTTAGTCAGATAACTTAAATTGTGGGATAGTGCATAATAAATTTTTAACCATGTGCTCGTTTTTTTCTTTGTAATCTTCTAGTAATAATTGCCATAGTGCAAAGTAGTTTGACCTTCGACAGCAACAAGTATCTATTTCTACTTCCTTACAATTGATGTAACTGTAACTTATTGTTATATTATCATTGGTCATCTGTACATAATGATAAAATTAAAATATTTCTTTACATTATAGTATAGACCTCACCCATTGCAATATGTATATAATATAATCAATACGACTGTGGTGTCTTCAACTAACAGAATTTTGCATATTGGTGGTGGGGGGTTTCTTGACTGAATGCTTACTTTCATGTACATAACTATGACTTATGCATTATAATTTTAATGCAGTTCTCTGTGTTCCTAAGATAAGAACTAAAACATTTGGCGAAAGGTCATTCTCCTTTTGTGCAGCCAAACAATGGAATTCTCTTCCATTACACTTACACATCCGTAGCATTTCAACTGCTAAGTCATTTAAGACTGCACTTAAGACACATCTTTTTAAAATTTATTTTCAAAAATAATAAAACCACATTTCTGTAATTGATTAGCGTAGCTGATGTATTGAGTATACCGTATTGTTATTTATGTAGTTAATATGCTATGGATGTTTCTTTTTATTTATATATGTATTTTTGTTTCCATGTAAAGCACTGTGAGCCTGGCTCCTTGCTGGGATACAGCGCTATATAAATCATCATTTTATTATTATTATTATAAAATTAAAATACAGTTAACTGCCCAGGCTGCCAATGGCAATTTTTTTCACAGCTCGTATTTATAGTTTTTTAAATCAGCTTTTTTTTTAATTGGGCCGTCCATGAATGATGAAGTCACGTGATTTTAGCTGCCTCCCCAAATGATTAATTCTTTTACTTAGTTACTTCAATATATATTTATTGTTCAAGCTACTTATTTAAATTTAATGACATGTCATTCCAGATTTTAAACAGACTTTAAAAAAAAATACCCTGTTAATTATTGAAAACGCGTGGTATATTTTAATATTTAATTTTACCATCCTTTGCAAAGGGTTTTCAGAAATATCCCTCCAGATATTTCAATGACTCTGTAAAATTCAGGTTCCAAAATATGTGAATGTGGGCTTAGAATATTTCTGTGATACAAAAATATTGATATTGTCTTACAAACTATTGGTTGGGAAAGTGGGGGCTATATGACTATGAGTTTAAATTCACACAATATTTTTAATCATGTATACCCTTAATCATGATTACAATTTATAGGAAATTGCTGCTGCCAATAATAAATAACTTCAAAGCTGCACAGTACACACCAACATGCACACTATACTAATAAACAGAAGGAACTGTTAAGTTACATTAAGATGTTTATTACAAGAACGTCACAAACAATGAGAACCATGATGAAGTATACAACCTGACTATAAATATCTCAAAATTCACCTGAACATGATGATAAACACATTTTTACAGTAGTGTGGTACAAAAAAAATAATATAAAAAAATATTTTAAAATGCAAACTAGGCAGATTCAGTCACTTCTGTGGTGCCATTCGATGACTCTGTTTCACTGTCTTTCTTTACTTTTTTCTTCGGACTTTCATCTTCACCATCTTCAGATTCTTTGTCCTCTACAGATCTTTTCTCTGCTGTGGTTTCTTCTGTTTCTATGGGGGGTAAAAAATAATGTTTTAACAAGCAAGAAAAAATATTACTAAAACAAAATCAAAACACGGCAAGTAAGTTACAACTAATGTAAATCCACAACTATTCAGCAGAAACAACTGTATATAAAAAAATAAACCTTTTTCACTGTTACACACCTGTTTTTGATTCTGTCTCTTCTGAACTGGCATTTTCATTTGTGTTTTCCTCTGAATCTTCTGTTTTTGATGATTCTTCCGCCTGCTCTTCTGCATCAGCATCAGCCTGAAATTATATTTGGAAGTTAAAAAATAAGACAAGTAAGTGAAAGGTGTATTATTGTTTAAAGCACCATTAAGGTTTTTGATAAACTATTGATCAATTGGTTATGAAATTTAAATTTTAAAAAATCACTGGAAATTTCTTTATACTGACTTCATCTTGTAAAATAAGAATGGATGTTTTACATATCCAAATGAAAGTCTTGGCTTAAATACTTTTACCTGTATCTCAATACTATTAAATTAATAACATAAAGCAAAATCACATCTTCATCCCCCCAAAGAACTGCTAAAAAACTTCGTGATAACACAAGCTTTCTATAATAAAGTTGCTAAAGAGATATCTATTGAGGCAAGTGTTGTCAAATTAAATGTTATAACAAAATTGAATTTTTACAGAACTCACCTCGTCTTTCTTAGCTTTCACGTCTTTCTTAGCTTTCACGTCATCTACTGTCTTTGCAACTATGGGCTCTGTTGTTTCAGCCTCATTCTCCTCAACAGCAACTTCATCCCTGGTAATGCAAGGAAAAAGTGAAAATGAAGGGATGAATACATATGTCAAACTAAATCACACATGGAATGTAAATGATTATTTTTTGTTGAAAATCTTAGCACTATTAAATCTGAAGTATTGGGGGAGTGAGATTGTGATGCCATTATTAACCAAAGGTGATTGTGTCCTCTGCAGATGCATTTGTGTCTGGACCTATATAAAAAATTAGTAGCATCAGGGGCCTTGAGTCTAAGAAAAAGTTATGACACAATTCTTTTAATAACAACCTGATGCAAAAACTGATAATCATTAGTAAACATCAAGCAATGGACAGTAAACAAATACAGATAATAAATTTATGCTTTTAACATAAACTTTAAAAAGTACACATTGAACTTTAACTCATAACTCCTGAAGGGCTACTTTCGTATCTATTCCATATTCCGGACAAAAGGGAAGCAACTTTTGATTTCATAAGGAATATGCCTTTCTTTTTTCTAAATATATTCTTTTATCTTAAAAAATAAAATGATTAACACATCCAGGAATGAATTAAGTTTAATAATAATATAAAGTGCACTGCAAAATAATGACGATTTAAGACAGATATCGCGATTTTCGACACATATACACACTCGATAGACGCGTCAAACTAATTCACACATGGATCGAAAGTGAAACAAGATAAAAACATCCGGTAATTTTTAATGAAATCTCGTAGAATCACACAATAGCTAGTAGTCTCGGGGAAAGTGAGATTTTGATGCTATTTTTTACGAAAATGCGAGAGAGTGCGTTGTTAGGCAAACAGTCGCATTTGGACGCATCCGTACGGGCCCCTATAAGGACGCATCAGGAGCTTAATGAGTTAATGATTAGAACTGCCCTCTTAATCCAAGAAAATAGTTTGCTCACACAAGATTAGAAGCAAACCAGAGCTGTTACAATTGCATTGCTAGGTATTGTCCTCTTTTGAATGATTGCGTAAATATAGTTACAGGAGTGGAAGTTATAGGCAATCTCAATAAGCTGTGGAGATCTGACCTATGCTGCCAGTTAAGCAGCTAATTTTGTTTTAGGATAATTTATATCTCATCTGATGTGTTACACACTTGTGTATGGTTAGTAACTAGTCTTGCAAATTGAGTTTTAAAGGACAGTGTTATTTTTTCCTGGTTTCTTTAGGCAACCTATTCAACACAACGAGAGTATGTGTTTGTTCATCCATACAATACAAGAAAAGAGTTTTATCCTTAAGTCTATCAGAGGGTTGTATTAAGTTATCCTTGTGTTGTATTTCTAAATTAATTAAATGCCTTATGTATGATTCATGGCTGTGGAAATTAACAAACGCCTTGATCAATAGTTAAACTTTGTTAAAAATGTAATTAAATTTAATCACCCCATCACTAACAAATTAATGTAAGTCAAAAATTAAAATAAACTGCAGATAAATAAATTTCTTTTACAATTACGTGAACATTTTGGTTTTAAACTATCGACTGACAGGAAAGTTCAAAATGTTGATAAATTCGTGCCCCTAATGGTTTTATCAATTTTCCTACTTATAAAACCAAATGAAAGGATTATTAACTCTTAAAGTCGCAAAGCGTCATAATGCGTCTCTTCCCGCTATCCCTAAAGCGTCGTAATGCGTCCCTAGATACAAATCTCGTTAGAAATGAGATCTCGGAAAATAAAAACTCTTCAATGCTTGAAAACCGATGCATTTGACTTCCGGCAATGGCGGCCTTTGCCGGCACTAGTGTTAACGCTCGATTCGCGATGTTTTTTGGTAGTTTTAACGTTTTTTTTTCGAAGATACGTTTTCGTTATACTTCATTACTAAAATAATAGTTCTAAACTACAGGTAAATATTGTTTCAAACTCAGTACGGTCTTTTGGATGCGTAAAAGAACCATTCTTAGCCTAAAAAATGAAGTCAGTATGACATTATAAATGGATTTTAGGCAAATTTTTTAATGTCATAACCAGTTGATCGTAACCCTGGAAAATCCTTACGTGAATGAGGCAGAAGTTTATTGAAAAGCCTTATGCGACTTTAAGAGCTAATGTTAGTTATTAAGTCTAAGGTGTCATCCATAAATGATATTCAATTACATAACATTTTTTAAAATACTTCTTGCACCCCCGCCCCCTCATTTAAGCAGTTTTACTCTATTTGAAACTGAGCATTCTTGAAGTTTTTTTTGTTTGTAATGTGTATCTTAGTATGCATTTAGTGAAAGTATGGTAACACTCATGGATCTACAAAAAAAACATCAATATATAAATTGTAAGCAATCCTATATTTAAGAAAAACTTATTTGAAGTTTCCCTTTTTTTTTTGATGTGCCTCATTTCTTAAACACTTCATAAAATGAGATTCCCCCCTTCCCTCGTTACTATTGAATAGTATGTATATGGGAATATCTCATTAATTACTATTACTGCTTATTCATAATTTATGTAGCACTGCTTATTGGCAGCTATACAGATGTGGAGGGAATAAAAATATTTATTTTAAAACTCAGGGAAAACAAACTGCAAACACCCTCCTTGTAGTTAAAATATAAATTATTTGTAATAAAAAAAACAAAAAACACCTGCTTAAGGATTCGATCCACCAATACAATAAAACAAGCACCCTGGGCCTAACCATTCCTCTAACGAATCTTATGTAAATTTAACGGTTTTAAAGATTATAACTACTTATCATTCAGATGGTCAATGTATGAATAACACAGACATTTTTCCTAAAGCTGTGTGAATAATTACTCCGAAAATGAAAACGTACTTAATAAATACCACACAAAAATTTTTAAGGAAGGTTTGTTACATTCCAACTTAAAGACAATGTCAATGAAAGTAAAGTCATGTTATATAAAGAATTATATAGAAATTTTACCAATGTTAAAATACAAAATACATATTTTTCTATAATAGTATTCAAATCATCAAATATGTGGGTTAGATGAGAAATGCTTGACCACTGGGTTGGAGGGGGGCCTTTTCTAGATTATAAAAAATTTACATGTAATGTTTTTTTAAAATAAAAGCTTGTAATTTTTTAAGAATGATATAAAATTAACAAGTGATTTTTCATTAAAATTAATTCAAACTGGACATGGAAGCCTATTTTGAAAACCCTATCTTAGAGGACACTTAACTCTACAAATTGACTATTACATGTTTATGGTCTATAAGGTTAAATTATAATAATAATAAGTCTAAACTAGCCCTTCTGTGAGATTTAGATGTGGATAGACAGTGTTTTGACTTGTCCCCTAGTATGTTCAGATAACCAATTCCACACCCAATGGCAGAAACAATTATGGGGATGTGTAGAACACCATACACAGAGCAAAAGAGTGATTGAGTAGAGTTGTGTTGCATTACCTATACTAAAAATGTAAAATCTGCATATAATATATGAATCAATTAAAACATCCAAGGATGCTACTATTACTACATGGAACTAAATTACAATCAATATAGGCGACCATTTTGAAGTAAAAATGAGCTCTTACTACTACTGCAGACTAATACAAAAAATGTAAAATAACAGTAATAGTTGTAGGGCAGTGTTCCCTTTTAACATTAGAGCGAATTTAATAGAATAGTTCACCATAAATGGATGCTATGCACACAGACCACCACACCTGAGGGGGGAAAGTTGTATGGCAGACAGAAAATTGTTACAACTATATAATACTCTGACTATGTATAATTATATTTTTATTAAATCCGACGTTCAGTCAGGAGTTTCAAAGTTGAGTAAACTATTTTAAATTGTACCCGTTGGCTGTGTAATTAAAGTTGTGCTGATACTTACACGCTAAATTATATAAAATTATTAATTTTTTAAATATAACACTTCTCATGACTAAAATTGACATTTCCAACATAAAAAATTGTGTCTTATCTTCAATTCTGATTGAGCTTAGGGGCTTAATAGCTAAATTATGTAGGAAAGAGGCAGTGCTGCCAGCGTAAATTTTAGGAAAAACCTAGCCAACACGTCAAAATAAACCAAGATAATAAGGAAAAAAAGAGAAAAAAACCTAGACATGCTAAAAATAAACAAAACGTGTCGTCACAAAGCTCCCCACCCACCCCCTTATTTCAAATATAGCATTTCTCAAATAATTTTTATTGTCAAGTATTATTCAAGTATGTATTCAGTGTAGGTGTAAGGGTGCAATCCAATAGCGTAAAGAGTGTTAGGCCATTTAAACCGTCACTAAATATTTAGGAATCAAATATTTAAGTGCAGATTTCATTTAAAGTTGTGCGATTTTTGAAGTGACGTCACAGTTCTTAAACAGCTCCCTCCCCATTGTCACAAATCTCACAAAAGTATGACTACATTCCATCCTTCCCCAAAATCGTTTAGGCATTGGCATTTATTAATATATTCTACATAACTATTTTAAAAATATATTTGCATTTGAATTTTTTATCACTTATGTCATTATCTTTATAAATCCTTTGACAATCTTTAAATTATCAGCATTCTTGGAATAATTCACTTTGACTATCTGAGTCTTGTGTTAGATTATCTTTACCTTATACTCAATACGGCATATACTTGAGATTTTATTCTCTCATTTTGCTCAATAAAGTTGTTTTATCTTGTACCAGAATTGTACAGACATATGGCGCCACCTTTCGAATTTAGTAGCATAATATTAGAGCCATAGATTATGATAGATATTATAATGGAACATCAAAGAGCGGCTTAAATATTGTTGCTTCTTACTGCTTATTTTTATTTTTGAAAAATCTAATTATTTAGAATGTTAATTGCATATATTTAATTATTTTGTTTCTTTCACATGGAATATTAGTATAAAAAAAAACAATCTAAAAAAAACCTAGATTATGACTATTTTTGAAACAAAAAACCTAGAAACCTAGCCGGGGTGAAAAAAACCTAGATCTAGGTTGAAAAACCTAGCGCTGGCAGCACTGGAAAGAGGTAATTTTTTTGTGTAAAAGTCAACTATTGAAGTGAAGACATGAAAATAGGAAGGATTTCATTATTATTATTCATTAATAGTAATAGCCATTAATCTCACATAAAAATTCAGTCACATTGATTTATATTTTGACTAGAAGATATTTTATTGCCATTAATTTTAATTAATTTAAAATCACGGCTAATTCCCAGTACTCTGACCGCAGCGATGCGTCTCTTCCGGTTGCTATGTAGGATAGTTGCTTCCCTTGAATATGGGTGTTTTCTTATTTACTTATTACCTCCCCTTGCTGTACAATGTAAATAATTTGTTTATTATCATTATTAGATTTGTATTCATGCGCCGCGAGAGGGTGGGGGGGGGGGGCTCTCCAGTTCATTTTTTCCCAAGTATAAATGAGTATATTCTAAGAACTATTTGCTGTGCTCATTTAGAAAAGGAGTGCTGCTAATTCCTTGGCGGGCTTTTTTCCCCACCATTTGCTCTGGGTGCGTTTCCATTATTAGTAAGTAGCCATTTTTTGTTAGAAATTTCGGAAAATTGAAGATTCTAGGGTTTGGGTTAGGTATAGCTTTAGAATTTTCGGAAAATTGAAGATTTTAGGGTTTGGGTTAGGTATAGCTACAGAATTTTAATTGTGGCAGTAGTGATCTAATGGGTGAATTTCTAAATGGATTAAAAAAGTGTATCCTCCCCTTTGTTGTGATTCCGATGCCTAATCGGTGAGTACCCATTGTTTTCATTTTAAAAACTATTTTGCTTTTATGAAAAACGCTAAAAAATACCCCTTAAAATATTAGCTAAATTTTTACTGCTAATACAAATAAAAATGATTTATTAATAAAGAATATTTTTAAAAAAAATTAAGAACTAATTATTTTATTTACAGCATTGATCCTGAAAATAAAATCATTATTAAAACAAAGATTTAAGTGCGTGACGCAAACAGCGGAATTGAGGTCACAAAATGTGGGGGGTAAAATGCATTGGGGACTGGGACAAATTAAACCACACTTTGAAAATTCATAACTTTAAAACTACAAATCCTAAAAATATAATCTTGGGTTAAAATTTATTTAAAAATCAGCTCTATTTAACTGTTATTAGTTATTTATTTTGTTTAAGTTGAATTTTTTACCAAAGTGCCTACTATAGGTAAATAATATTAAATAAATACCTTACTTTACATGCAAGGTTGTACAATGCAGGATTACTAATAAACATTAAGAGAGCTGCTCTCTGTAGCTCAGTTTCAGTACAAATAAATAGAAAACTTAAGCCTCACTTCAAAAACCCTTAGTGGCCTTAGCCCTTAGTCTTAGTTTAGCAGTTCCAAAGTTTCCAGGATCATTTTTCTTGAATCCATTGATCATTGATTGAAGCTTAAACTTGCAATAACATATTATGACATAAGTTAAGAATGTTCAGATTGTTTAAGCTATTTTAGTACTAACCTAAGCCCCTTGTCTTAGCCTTTTGCATCATAATGAATGATAATAATGGCAACAGTACCAATGGGCAACCTATAGACATGGTCAGCTAATTTTCAGTATTACAATCCAAACTTATTAAATAAGTCTTAAGGCTAAATCATAAATCTTTGGTCAATTTCAGCAAATAGCATTCCACATATTTCATTAATTTCATGAATGTTGTATAATGATAATAATGTCAATGTATAGATTTATAGAAGTAGTAATTGTGTAGTACGTAACTAATTTTCACGGGTCTAAATCTAGCAGTACTAGCACACAAAATTGAAAAAGTAGTTTAGGGGAAGGGATAGTGGGCATGCGGCATACGAAAGTAGCAGACGTCAAACTGTTCTTATAAACTATCGAAGTCGTATACATAAAAAATAAAAATGTAACAAACATTGATTTTGACTTTGACTTCTCCAAACAGTAAAGGTGAGATAAGTTCAATAGCCTAAGTATCCTATAGATTATCATTTAATTTATAATAAATTCGATTCTCTCAAAATTTATTCAAAATTATTCTTATCTAAATATTTTTTACATTATTGTAGAAAATATTAAATAAGCTGGAAAAGAAAAATAGGTGCGCGTTTTACATTCGCTACACAAATACTTATTTCTAAGAAATAACTTTTTGAAATATTAAGACGTGAAAGGAATAACTATAAACGCTATAACTATAGCTAACTAACTTACTTTGTTCCTGGCATTGTGGTATGGCTGATGGCAAGAGAACTGCTAGTCCTTCTTCAACAAAGGGCAAGATGCGAACGAATCGTTGCCGCAGGCTTCGCCTAGATTAACTTCGCGCGCAGAAATTTCTTTTCCGCGTATAGTCACATGACCTAGAACTATGATTTTATTGGGTGATTTCAGCAGTAAGCAGTACGCATGCGCAGATTGCTAGCCTTGGTTCATTAGCATTTTTTTTTCAAGTGGCTTGTTTTAATATATTCAACAGTTAGCTACACTGTATTAAATAATCATAAACACAAGAAGATTAAAATACTAACTTTCATTAGATAATTTTAATAAACTCCAAATAATTAATATTTTAAGCGCTAATGTTGCAAATATCTCGTTCCCCAATAACTACTAGTTTTTTTTTTTTAATATTGAAATTTAAAGAAAAGAAACGGAGCAAATATTTTAGTGATGACCCAGTTTCGAGTGGAAAATTCCATTCACGTTTGACCTCGCGTGATAACGACGGTGCCAGATTGCAGACGTTAACGGAAACAGGAAGTAACTCTATTGTACTTTCAATTTCGTAAAGGACGACGCCCACAAATGCAGTACAGTTTCTCAAAACATTAAAACATGATGATTAATTACTCTATTTTGGAAATACTTACAAAGGTTGTATAAGCTTTCAAAATTGCAAAGCATAGTGCAACTTCTGCCCTTCTTAAAACTAAAAAAATATTTGTTATTACGTCCTAAAAGCTTTGCCTTATAATGGCTTAATTAACAAAGTTCAATGATGTTAAATAATTAATAAATACAATAACAAATTGTTAATGATAAATAATGCTTAGCCGCCTTAGCTGATTAACCGTTAACGCTATTAACGGCAACTGCTAGGGACTAGGGGGGGGGCACTACTCACTACTAATCTAATATAATAAATGCTAATATTATACTTAATACTAATAGTCTTAATAGTTAATAGTACTAGTACTACTAACTTACTAAGTTACTTACTAACTTTGTTTAGTCTGTCTAAGGCTTAGGCTTAGACTTAGGCCTAGGCCGTTAGGCTTACTGCGGCTTAGGCCTTAGTTTTAGTGCCCTTAGCCTAAGGCTAGCTCCCTGCGTTTTAGCTTTGGGTAGTCAAAATCAAAACAACATATTTAATATTTATAATATGAAATGATTATTAAAATATATTAGGCCCTATCATAATTCATATAATTGGCATTTATCATTTAGTATTTAGGTTTAATGTCAATTAACATAGGCCTTAATATAATTAAACATATATTTATATTCATATATGATATATGCTAATAATAATTAATTGTAATCCTGCAGTTTCTACTTCTACAAGCCAAGTATATTATTATTATTTCACAGCAAAATTTAATGTTCACATGAGAACTTACGTTTTTAATGTATTAAATGATCATTAAAATTAAAGGCATTATTATATGTTGTATTTAAATTTAAGCCTTTACTTTAAGGCACTTATTTATAAGTCTTATTAATTTCTAAGACATTTTTTTCAATAAATAAATATAATATTATTTATCACTCTTTTTACCTGATTGTCACAGTAAGACGCCAAATGAAATTTTCTCACTTACAAACAAACTAAATAAGAATGAAACATCCAGTTATGAAATATCAAATAAAAAGTGAAATTTTCTTTAAAATATTTATTGATCTTCTAAGGACTTTAAAATTAAAATAGATGGATACATTCTTTTTAAAAATATCTCCAGTCAGTAAATTTATGGTAAAAAATATCTGGCAAGCAGGTTGTTAGGTACATAAAATGGATTTATGGTGGCCGGATTATATATCATATAGAGCCGAAAAAAATGCCTTAGAAATTAATAAGACTTATGAATTTGCACTTTAATAGCTGAAATGCAACATATAATAATGCATTTAATAAATTAAAAACGTTAGTTCTCACGAGAAAATTAATCTTTGCTGTGAAATAATATACGTGTAGAAACAGCAGGGTTACCTAATTAATTTTTAAAACATAAACTGTTACTATAAACAACATTGAATCAGTAAAATTGCTGTTTGTATGTTTTTATGTCAAGTCTAGTGATGCCTCTGTGTAGTACTAACACTCACTATTACTAGCACTAGGGTTGGTGTTACTCCCTCAAAATAGAGTAGACCTCATCCAGTCTGCCATTGCTAAATAATTGGATTATACAGAATTTTATTTAAGTGTCACTCTGTCTGTGTAGTCCAAACTCCCAAGTGATGCCTCTGATTTAAATTACAAATAAATTTATGACTGCAAGAAAACAAAGAGATGTTTTAATCCTTACTTAGTCATACTTACTAACGTTATGCCATAACCCATCTAAAATCTTGACCGTCACAGTCACATTTTTTTCATTCTCACTGATCAATGAAAAATTAGTTACCCGTTACTAAACATATAACCTCTATTGAAAAGAAATTAAGTCTTAGACTTAGTTTTATTGTTCTTTAATTTTCAATAGAAAATTGTGGGTGCTGTCAGTGTAATAGTAAAAATATACAGATAAATGCGTAGTTCTCGCCTGTAACTGTAATCTAACAGTCTTTTCATACTGTCATATGTTAATTGTCCACAAGTTATTAATAAAATATTAATGTCATCGCATCTAATTGTTAATGAAACTGTGCATTTTTTTTCCAGTTGTCTTCAAAACAACAAATGATTGAGCTCTGTCAGCAAGCATTTTTGTTTAGAAAGAAAAGTCCAGCTCATCTCCCTGATACTCTAGTGCAATCTGTTAGCCAAATGTTGGGGACATCATCTCATCAAACAAGACAGGTTAGCTAACTATTGACTTTTCTCAGTTCCATATAGACTTATGAGATGTATGCCAGGGCATGTTGTCAAAACATAATACATGCACTAGCTACTTTTATTCTTATCAATATTATGAAATGTTAGACATTTTCAAGTGATATTGAAGATAACGTTTTAAGAAGTGCATTGTGTGAACTTAATCCATCTCCGCACCCTTTTCCATTTTAACTCTTAAAGTCGCAGAAGGGTTTGCAATAAAATTCCGCCTCAGTCCCGTAAGATTTCCCATATTACGATCAACCGGTTATGAAATTAAAAATTTGCGTAAAATCCATTTATAATATGACTGTCATACTGACTTTATTTTTTAGGCTAAGAATGGTTATTTTACGCATCCAAAAGACCATACTGAGTTTAAAACAATATTTACCTGTAGTTTAGTACTATTATTTTAGTAATAAAGTATAGCAAAAACGTATCTTCGAAGAAAAAAAACGTTAAAACTACAAAAAATCATCGCAAATCAAGCGATAACACTAGCGCGGGCAACGACCGGCATTGCCGAATACATCATTTTTCAAGCATTGAAGAGTTTATACTTTCCGAGATCTCATTTCTAATGAGATTGATATCTAGGGACGCATTACGACAATTTACGTATAGCGGGAAGAGACGCATTACGACGCTTTGCGACTTTAAGAATTAAATGCTTTCTGAACTTTTTCTAATTTAAAGTATAAATTAAAAGAGGTATTGATGATAATAAATGTCCAGCTAGTGTCTTTAATTAATTATTGACATTTAAAAATATTTTATTAAATCTCATTTTTTTAAAGTGCATCCACACACTGGGTCATTTGCTAAAAGAGGCTGTTTTTCAAGGCTCCACTGACCCACAAGCAATTTTCAACCTTTTTCCTAGTAAGTGCAACTATAGAGAACTAGTCAGTTTTAACCAGTGTGCTTCATTTATGATGAGTTTCTGGAATGGGGATTACAAGATTTTTTCAGGGTGTTTAAGTTTGGGATGTACCATTGTCAATCTGTTTCAACAACTTTTCTTATATCTTGCTTTTAGAGGTTAAATTCTATTCCCAGATCAATTATTAAGCCATTACAGTTGAGAAAGATTTATGTTTAAATTCTGATTTAAAAAAAAAAAGCTTTAAGTGCTTTTAATTGATGTTTCTTCCTGTTTACTGAACAGTCAGCGATATTCATTGTGAATGTTTTATAGAAATATTTTATCTGATCATTTTGATTATGATGAGTTTTCTTTTAACATGTTTCATCAGGTGGATTTCACAAAAACCTAAGAGATTTACTGACTAAAACTATTCTGGATAACATGCAAGCATGGAAGGCAGCTGCTGTTGGAGCTCAAGGTAAACTGTCATTGTTTATACTCTTGGGATGGAGTCTGTAGATCTCTGAAATGGTCAAACCAACTTCATGTTGTTACACCCAACAATCAGACAGTGGCACAATTAACTGTTTGTGATTGAAATCTGTACCATCACTCATGTGTCCTAGACAATTGGAACATTCAATCTATTTTTCTTCAAACACATAACCTCCATAAAGCTGCAGGCCTTGATTTATATCTTAAGGCTAAAGTTGTCAAGCTTGGGACACCAATAAAGTCATATGACAGTTATGTTCTGTCAAATGCTTGTTCACATGCATCAAAAATTGTTGTCAATCAGCAAGCACCAAGAGTCTGAGTTGCCAAATACAGCTATCAAATTTAAACTCTACTCTAATCATGAGTGGAAAGCTGCTCTGAAGATATCACCTGCCAAAAACAAGGATAACATCATGTCTTGTATGTGATGACTGGAAGTTTTAAGCATTTGCCCACACCTTTCTAAGAAAGATTTTAGAAATTTAAGGAAACTGCTCCTTTGGTTTACATTTGGTTTGCCTTTGGGCGATATGTTTCCAGGTGGCTGATTGGGTCTCATGCCGTCTGGTTGAGGGTTTGAGTTTGAGGGAAAAAAAAGAAATTTCCTGGGGTTTCCTTTCAAAACTTTGGCTAGTGTAGTTGATTCCTTCATGAATGAATGAAATGTTTGCTTGCGTAGTTGATTCCTTCATAAATGAATAAACCTTTGGCTTGTTTAGTTGATTCCTTCATGAATGAATTAAACTTTGTCTTGTTTAGTGATGTCACCATGAATGAAACTTTGGCTTGTGTAGTTGATTCCTTTATGAATGAATGAAACTTGGCTTGTGTAGTTGATTCCTTCATGAATGAATGAAACTTTGGCTTGTGTAGTTGATTCCTTTATGAATGAATTAAACTTTGGCTTGTGTAGTTGATTCCTTTATGAATGAATTAAACTTTGGCTTGTGTAGCTAAGGCCAAAATCACTCATTCTTTGTAGTCCTATGGTTATCCTAAATGTTCAAACTATTTAAACCAATGTGGCACATTTGTACAGGCTCTACAAAAGCCTAATTGGTACTAAGGAAACAATAAAGCTATTCCCCAAAGATGCCATGCTCCTGTGTGTTTTTGGATTTTAGCACTATCAGTTATTGGAGTGTGTGACACCAGTATATCTGAGGCTAGATTGATGGCACAAAATTATATGGCCATTAATGCATCTGTAAAAGAGTTTTGAAATGAATGCTTATTGTGTATGTGAAAAAAAAAATTGTGTATTAGATTAATAGAGTAAAATGGTTAGTGTTGTCTATCAGCAGAACACAATTTATGTAATAATTTTCTGTTTTTATAACACCATTATGTTTGTATCCAATATCTATTTGCAAACTTCTTTTCTTAACATATGCTATTCTCAAACCTACCTACCTTGGGGCTAACAAGAGACCATTTTGGATTTGTACAACAAAACTACAATATACTTTTCAAAAACAGTATTGAGGATCACAATCTGTTAAGCTTGCTAGACTAGCATAGACAGACAGGCCTACTGAAGAAACTATCACAATCTTTTTGGTTGAGCATTCTAGACTAGCATAGACAGACAAGCCTACTGAAGAAACTATCACAATCTTTTTCATTGAGCATTCTAGACTAGCATAGACAGAAAGGCCTACTGAAGAAACTATCACAATCTTTTTCATTGAGCATTCTAGACTAGCATAGACAGACAGGCCTACTGAAGAAACTATCACAATCTTTTTCATTGAGCATGCTAGACTAGCATAGACAGACAGGCCTACTGAAGAAACTATCACAATCTTTTTCATTGAGCATGCTAGACTAGCATAGACAGACAAGCCTACTGAAGAAACAACTGGAAAAACTCAACACCACGAGAGTCACCTAAGCATCAAACTATTTTTTACAATCAATGTATGACCATAAAAAGTGAATGAATTTAAAGATATGATTATTATTATTAGAAGACAGGGGCATGTTGGTTCACCGACAAAACGGCCCCGGACAAAACGGCCCGGTCAAAATGGCCCCGGACAAATCGGCCCTGGACTAATATTTGTTAATGGAATACAATTTTAAATAATTATTTATACTCGCCAATTCAGTGTCAGTTTTAGTTCACAAAAAACAATAATAATAACATCACAAGAAAGAATTTAATAACAGTTAAACTATACGGTAGCAAGTCACAATTGTTTGTTGAGAAGAAATTATGTCATAACGTCACAAGAAATAATTTTACAATTTGACCACTTTCATAAAAGGTGAATAAGTTGAACAAAGGTTAAATTAACTTAAAATTTTAAAAATTATTAATTTTTTTGTAAACAATGTCTACAATTTTTCTGGGGCCGTTTTGACCGGGGCCTTTTTGTCAAGGGCCGTTTTGACCGGGGCCGTTTTGACGGGTCACCGGGCATGTTTACAACACATTCGCTGGAAGGAGAAATGTACACTGCCATTACAACCTTCATTTAACTGGCTGGACAATGTCTGTTCTTTAAACGACTCTTTTTAGCCAGTACCTTGTTAGAGATAGTCATCATCCAACAGACATGTCAAAATAAGCTCATATAAATATATTTCATGTCTCTTATTTTAAAGTAATGATTCAGAATTTGGAGTGGTCCAACTTTGCCCAAATTGTACGTCTTATAAATTAACTGAAGCTCAGATTCAGGAAAATGTATGGACAATTTTTTATGGTGTGTGTTTAAACCGTATTAACATCAATATTAACAGTGTGTCATTTTGAGCAGCTTTTTGTAAGTGTTGGATCTATAAATGTTGTTTTAAAACCATAAACATTTAAATTTCGTCTGGCATAAGGAGGACGTGTTCTCCTTTTCACCTCAATGTCCTACGTCCGGCAGGCAAAGCTAACATCGTTTAAAATGTCGGGCTTTTCTTACATTTTATATTATAATTTTTTTGTATCATTGTTACAACTGTATGTTTACTTTTTAAAAAATCAAAATTATAGCTATTTATTAAATAAAAAACTTAGAACCCTAGACAAGAACGAAAAAAACTAGATCTACCTTGAAAAATTTTGAATTCATTGAAATTGAAAGAGAAGAAACATCAGTGGTGGAGGTTATGAGCCGTCTTCACACAACCTTAGAAGTTTTGAAAAATAGATTGGAGGAGACATTTATTTCACTGAAAGTCAGGGAGATGTTTGGAAGACTTAAGGAAAGTGGTCTAGAAGAAGAGTATTGTAATTTTATGGCAGATGTTAAATTGGTGTATGAAGGATTTCAGAAAGATGCATTAGTTTCTTAGAAAAGTGGTTGAAACCTTTTGATAAATTTCAATGCTTTTATGGGATGTAGATCTACTTAGATAAAATCAAAGACTGTAAATTTGATTATCGTTTGGCATGCATATTGTATATGAAAAAGAAGGGTATTATTAACTATTATTATAGATGGTGGGCAATTGTTTGACCAATACTGCCATCTTAAATCATTTCTACAAGACAAAAATGAACAGCTTTTTTGATAGACTCTTGCCTGAACAGTGGCAGCTATTACTGTTACAATAAAATTGTACTGACTTTGAATTTAATCCGGAAGGACTCGGCATATTCAAAATGTCCTCCTCTGTCCTTTTTATTTTATTTTGTCCCTATGTCGGCCATAATATGCAGTTAACGATAAAAGATACAATTTTAAACAACACTATGCTCATGCCTGGTAACAAGTAGTGACTGTAACAAGTGACAACAACAGACGCATGTGTGTCCTGTTCTCCAACTTCCAGTCACTAACACCCCAATGAGCAGCCCCTCTGAAGTATCATCTTCACCGGCGTCGACACAAAAGCTCAACTTTTTACAAGAGCAATAGCGATCATATTATTGATCGTGTGCCCTTCATAAATAGAAAAGAAAAGCCTGGATCTTCTCTCACCGCAAACCCTCTGAAAAGACTTGGTTGGGGTGGACATTTGCTGGAGATGATGCTCGTATTTGATTTATACCAACTCTCTTCTTTCATAATATGGGCCATCTGGGTCAGTATTCAGAGGCGGCGGTGTGTGAGTGTCATCAGTGGCCGAGACGTCGAAGTGTAGGCAGTGTAACTTTATAGAAACTCACATCGCAGGCCCCCTCAGGCACAAGTTCTATGGCAGTCGCCAAATTCACCGCCAACGTTCCCTCTTAGTTCGTTGGTCTGTGTGCAAAATACAACTTTAAAAACTTAGTTGCACAGCAACGGTGTTGTATTTTTTAAAAATATTTTTTTAAATTTAATTCTTTTAACAAGAGTTTTCATACCACAAAGATAATGTTTCCGTTCCCCAATTTGGGGTTCTGATTGTCACTTTCACTTGTTACCCTTGGGGTAAACTACTGTGCCCCCCCCCCCGACAGACTTCCCGGCGGACGCTACCCCCGAATGCATTTGATGACACCCGTTCGGGTGTATGCTCATTGGCAAAACGCACATGTGTCTTTACGGCGCATTTCAGCTTCCACGCCCTTATGTGGCCTCTTGTCTATGAGTCATGGAGATCACCTTTTTGACAACACTCACTACCTAGCTCGGCAGAGATGAACAAACCTACAACAATGGATAGGTCGAGGATGATCGTGAGCTAAAAAAGAGAGAGCCACGACTAGCTATCGTTTGTAACATTGTCAACATAGCCAGTTGATATAACGGTCCAGGACCTTTCCGTTTCAATCCCCTTCCCCGCCCTTAATGTTTACCTAAGTTCGCAGATCGGCATACATTTTTCGTGCGAGGGGCTATTTTTACATTTATCTTGAAAGATTTCTGTCTCTGGAGTATTAAAATCTTTCCATTTTTTTTCTGTTTAATTAGCTTCTTTAAGCCTTTCAGAGTGCTGCATGTCAGTATGCAGTGGCGGATTTAGCTATAGGGCAGGGGGTGGGTTGCCCCCCCCCGCGCTCCAGTTGGGTCTAAAATGGTGCTCCCCCCCTGAGACGCCCTCATGAACACTAAAAAGGTGTAACCAGAGCACACACAAAAAAAAAAAGAATGCTAAACACGAAAAATGTAATAATTACTAAACTGCAATAATGAAATATTGGCTTGTTAAATATCGTATTTCAAAACTTTAATATCTGATTTGGTCAGTCAGGAGCGTCGCTAAGTGGAAAAGAATAGAGAAATATTGAAACGAATGATAAACGTGACGTTTTTCTTGATTTTTAGCAAAACAAGGTTTGCTATTCAGAGTACACAGAGAAAATTCTTGCTTTAGACTTTAGTGATGTTAGTTGTAGAAATACTTGAATATTTGTTAAATCACAAGTTTATTAGCCAACTATGATTCCACTTTGGACAGTCATCTAGAGTTTAAAAGAAAAATGAAATTTATTTAATTCATGATGTACAGATTGATTTAATTCAATCATTTGCATCTGAATTATCGGCAGTAATTGATAATGAACATGTATTTTCTGTAATTATCGATTAGACGGACCATTGATATATTTGAAATTGATAAGATGTCATTTTACGTTCAGTTTCAAAATCAGGACATGTTGTGGAACTACATATTACAAAAGCGAGACATTGATATCACAATCTGAGGAGGAAAGGCATATGTTGGCTCATCTGTGATGTCTTGAACTAAGAGTGGCCTTCAAACCTTCATACAATGCCATCTATGTTCATTGTTGTACTCATGTTTTGAATTTGGTCACTATCAAAGCAATGTCTGTAAACAATGATATATACAGTTGTTTTTGGCACAGCTGAAACGTATTCTTTACGTCTAGTTTACAACATCTACATACTCTTTTAAAAAATCGAAAATCTCAATATGAATCAACAGTAGATACTCTGAAATGACTTTTTGATACAAGATGGGCAAGCCGTAGGCCGTAAGCATGATGCAATTGATGCAGTTATTGGATCATTCTCTGCTATTCTAGCCACTCTAGAAGATATAATTTCAAGGCCCTCGACATAACATAAAGGAAGTGTCAGAGCAGAAGCAATGGGACTATCTGCTTTAATAACAAAATATTCTTTTGTTTTTTCTGATGCTATTTGTACAAAAGTTGGTTGATATTTTCATGTTATCAAACCTCTTGCAGCTCAAGAGTATTGACATTGCAATTGCAAAACGATTGATCGATGTTGGAAGAAATAAGTTTTTTGAAATGAGAAGCGATCAAGCTTTTTAAAATTCTGAAAGTAGATGTCTAATAATTTATTAACGAAAATTGTTCCAAACAAGATGTTAAAAACAAAATTTAAAGAAACGCGAATTGCAGAAAATAAAAGTAAGGCAGGTGAACTTAGTAGAGATGAAAGGGCTAATGATCCAACTAACAGTTTTAAATGAAACGTACTTCACTATCTTGGATACACTTCTAAAATAAATAGATGATCGATTTAATGACTTTATGGGCGCAGCTATTTATGTATATTGTATTGATCCATCACAAATGTTGGAAGAAAATACAGATCCTCTTCGAAGTTTATGCAAAATTTACAAACACATTAACCTAGAACAAGCATTCTTGAATATTATACCTTTAAAAATTTGCATGCATCACAACGTCCACCACTATCTAGTGAGCTACAACTTAAAGAGTTCCTACCATTCTTGATTGAAAAATAAATGGCATCAGGTCTCTCTTGTTTGTCAATATTCTATAAACATTTACTTGAATCTTCCTGTTATCAATGATTGAAAATCATCAAAAATTATTTGCGCTCAACAATGACAAACGAACGTCTGTCTGAATTGGCATTAATTAGTTCTAAAGGGAAAAAAATGACCATATTACTCCGCTACTTTACTCACTTCATTGGCTACCCATACAAGCCCGAATTGATTACAAACGGGCCGTTCTGTGTCACAACTTCTTTTCTGACTCATGCCCTTCATATCTTACTGAACTTTTGTCAGTCTACTCACCAAGTCGTCAGCTACGCTCTTCTGCAGATACACGCATTCTCTGTGTTCCTAAGACAAGAACTAAAACATTTGGCGAAATGTCATTCTCTTTTTGTGCAGCCAAACAATGGAATTCTCTTCCATTACACATCCGTAGTATTTCAACTGCTAAGTCATTCAAGACTGCACTTAAGACACATCTTTTTAAAATTTATTTTGAAAATTAATGAAACAACATTTCTTTAAATGATTAACGTAGCTGATGTATAACGTATTGTCATTTATGTAGTAAGTATGATATGAATGTTTCTTTTATTAATATATGTATTGTTATTTCCATGTAAAGCGCTGTGAGCCCGGCTCCTTGCTGGGATACAGCGCTATATAAATTATCATTTTATTATTATCATTATTATTAATTTCAAATGAACGTGATCTAGGTGAGAACGTTGACTTTGAATCAACGATAAATCGTTTTGCTCCACTTAGAAAGGAATTTAAATATGGCTCAGGGCTCTATAAAAATTCGCATAAACTAAGTTTCTTTCTTAGATCAATAAATATACTACTGAAATAAATATACGTTACTATTTTGAAAACATATCTGTTTATAGTGTTTCTTCTGTTTGACTTGTTTGTTAATTTGGAAATTTTACTAAATTAGTAGGCTAATAATTAGTATTGAAAACGGCTGCGGATATTAACGATAAATTTTAAGGATTAAATTATTTTTAACCATTAATCGACCCATCACTTAAAAATAATTTGAAGTCAAAAAGTCAACAAAATTTTTTTTTTTTTTTAAATGCGGTTGATAAATAATTTCCTGAAGATTACACGAACATTTTGGTAATGGCAGTAATAAAGTTTGACCCTGAAACAGAAATGACGACGGCTCTTCTGATGAATTACTGCGTTACAAAATGGAGATGGAAGTTCTTGAATCCATTAATCCTGTACAATGGTGGAAAATTAATGAACACCGACATCCGATAAGGTCATTCCTTGCCAAGACCGTTTTGAGCATACCAGTTTAAGTTTTCTCAGTTCCATGTGAATGATTATTCAGCTCGGCTGGTTATATTGTCAATTAGATCCGCTCATCACTTGAACCAATTAATGTCAACACACTTGTTTTTTTTTGCGTAGTTGGTGAAAAGTAGACATATAAAGTAGACATGCCAGTGTTGTTTAGATTTTCAACAAGAACGTGAAATGAGTGTTACTTATGACATCATAAATTAAAATTTTTGGCTTTAATCGAAATTAACGATTAATTTATCGTTAATATTTCAAAAGTTAACAATTAAATTTAAATTAATCGTTAACAGCCCTAGTATTTACCCAATGCTCTGATATTAGTAAAATTTTGCGGCGCCCCCTAAAATTCTCCTGGCCCCCCACGCAGACAAAGCTAAATCCGCCACTATCAGTATGGTTGCCATATCTAGTCGGTAGGGGTGCCATAAATAGTCGGTAGGGTTGCCATATCTAGTCGGTAGGGTTGCCTTATCTAGTCGGTAGGGTTGCCATATCTAGTCGGTAGGTTTACAATATCTAGTTGGTAGGGTTGCCTTATATAGTCGGTAGGGTTACAATATCTAGTCGGTAGGGTTGCCATATCTAGTCGGTAGGGTTGCCTTATATAGTTGGTAGGGTTGCCTTATATAGTCGGTAGGGTTGCCATATCTAGTCGGTAGGGTTGCCTTATATAGTCGGTAGGGTTGCCATATCTAGTCGGTAGGGTTGCCATATCTAGTTGGTAGGGTTGCCTTATATAGTCGGTAGGGTTACAATATCTAGTTGGTAGGGTTGCCTTATATAGTCGGTAGGGTTACAATATCTAGTTGGTAGGGTTGCCTTATATAGTTGGTAGGGTTGCCTTATATAGTCGGTAGGGTTGCCTTATCTAGTCGGTAGGGTTGCCATATCTAGTCGGTAGGGTTGCCATATCTAGTCGGTAGGGTTACAATATCTAGTCGGTAGGGTTGCCATATCTAGTCAGTAGGGTTGCCTTATCTAGTCTGGACAGTCTGAGATGGGGGTGTAGAAATGAAAGGAACAAACATATTAAATTACTTTTTTTAAAATTTAGCACACAATTACGTGGAACTTGTTTCAACATAAATAATTATTATCTCATCATATTTGTGGCTAGATTTCACCCTAGTCTGCAATCCTTTTTTTTTTTTAATTTTAAATTTTACGTATTTATAAAATTTCTCCATGCAAGCGAGCTTGTAGATAGTTAAGTGCTTAGCCAAGCTTGTAACAGGCTTTTACAATATTGGGTATTGTCCGGACAATACTGTCCGTATGGTGACGGTCCGAATGTATCGGGATGGATACATACTTTATGTATGTTTTTTTTCTTTGAACGTATTGCTGTTCTATAAATAAATTTGTCGGTGTCATTATCACGGTATGGTGTCTATGGTTACCGATTGATTACAACCAAAGGCCACTTCTCTTTTAATTGGAACCCTGAGGGTATAATTCTCAAAATAAATACATTGACATTGTATTTAGTGTACTCTCATTCCAAAGGTAACTCATTTTTCCCTTTTAAAAAAATGTTGTACCTTCTAACATTACAGAGTAACACGACGCACTGTGCTAGTCGATGAAATGAAAATACATGTATAAATGGGCAATATGAGTACCGGTATTTTCAGTAATCTTAAAAAATAAGCTTGTTGCGGTAATCGGGATCGTTGCATCCAATGCTGCGCCGGTAATCGTTATGATCAGGTCATCTAATGTCGTGTTTCAGGGATCAAAGCTTGAACAGGGGCACTTCCATTAATTGAAGCTATCCGTTTGAAACAAGCCGATGTAGACAGAGAACGGCCTACTACACCAAACCGCTGGAGTCTGTTGTGGAGGTATGCAGCACGAACATGCCGGTTTCATTTCATTTGAAAATTAAATGACGTAAACAACGCAAGCTGGAGAGGGGGGTACGATTCCCGTGTCGGGGAATAGCCTCCCTTTTACCTGCCCCTGTTTTGATGGCTGGCCTTGTTTACGTTTTCCGTTTATCGTAGGAGCGAAATTAGCTTTTTATGACTCACGACAGAAATAAGTCACCAACACAGGCGTACACTTGACACAAGAGGTGTATGTGTCTGTTTGGGGGAGGGGGTGTAATGGGGTAGTGTGACGACTTAATTACCGAATGTTCACACTTAGTCCCATGATTCAAGTGTGATAACTGTGCTTTTCTATTGTTCGTGACTGACGAATGATTTATTAATAGATTTTAAAACATAATTATAATTATTATTTATGTGGAATACAGCTCCAGACTTTTAGCGATGGTGTTGTTCTTTTTGGTATTTTTCAGCTGGTTAATTTCACTAACGGTAGACTTGGGGGTTTCCCAACAGGTGGGCGGGGGGGGGGGGG
>MUZC01000089.1:174459-214176 GCA_002072015.1 Radix auricularia | reverse complement strand
GGGGGGGGATGTATAATATTTTGATAATTGACCTCCAAGCATGTCATTGTTCTGAGGTCTAAACTTTCTTTAACGGAGAATGTATTGGTAATAACTCAGAAGACGACGGGGTGCAGTCGGTGCAGTAACTTAAATTGTAACCTTGCAATATAGCCGCACACTGGGAAGAAAGAGTTTGGGTGGAATCTGTAAGGCAATAGTAGTAGAAGGTTCATTGAAGTCCTTCCAACCAACGGTGAGTGGAATTGTTTCCTCGGATTCATCGCTTTCACAGTTTATGGTGGGTCTTTTTAATTAGCCTGAAAGATTTTAGGTTAGTTTTGTTTTGTTGTTTCCAGCAAGAATAAAAAAGCTTGATAACTGTTACTTGGTGCCACTCACGAATTTTTACGTCTCATTTACACTATATACCGTCTTGTACACATGCGTCAACTGACCCCCACACCCCCCGGATTTACACCTTCGGACTTCGACATGTGTCTGCACGCCACCTCCGTGTATCTACACTGTAGTCTACACACCATACCCGTGTGTTTACACACCATCTCCGCGTGTCTACACACCATAACCGTCTGTTTACACACCATCTCCGCGTGTCCACACACCACCGCCGTGTATCTACACACCATACCCGTCTGTTTACACACCATCTCCACATGTCTACACACCGTGTCCCGTCTGTTTACACACCACCGCCGTGTATCTACACACCATACCCGTCTGTTTACACACCATCTCCACATGTCTACACACCATGTCCCGTCTGTTTACACATCTGGTCACCGAATCTACACACCATTTCCGCGTGTCTATACATCTCCGCATGTCCACTCACCGCGATTCACTGGTCACCGCAGCGCTCCGTGTTTACGTCACAGGTTAGCACAACAATAATTATTCAACGCGTTGACCCTTGACCCCCAAGTGTCAGCACAACAATAATTATTCAACGCGTTGACCCTTGACCCCCAAGTGTTGAGTGGCAGTGTCAAGGTCGACGTTTCCGTGACGTGTAATTCTCCCCGCTGATGGATAGACAGCGTAAACATTTCCGTGTCTGACGTTCAGCGCTGTGTGTGTCGGACAACGATCATTGTCTCTTTCATTGATCTGCGTCGCTACAGAGGTTCTTCAACAGATATGTCATTGGCTCGAATTATTTCTTTTACACCCCACTTTTCAACTTCTAAGGGACATAATCTTTTGAAAGATTATAACATCCGCATGGTCGCGCGGTTGTGATGTTCTGTCAGTTGTTAGTTTAGTCGAGCAACCCACATTCTGAGAACCACTGATTTCCTTCATTCGCTGCCAGCTACTGAATACACAGGGCATTGATCCAAATGGGGGTACAGACGATTAGTGCAGAGAAGACGGAGACATGTGCCCCAGGCTCTGGAAGCTTGGCGATATCGATATTCTCAAACTGGGTGTGGGGAGGGTGCTAGGTGGTGTTGCTATCGTTAGCGTGTGGTATTGCAATTTACTTCATGTAAATTTAACATATATGGCCTTGTAACTTCACTGTATAGTATAGGGCTTGTCTTTATGTAATAATAGTATAATAAAACTCTATGACTTCCGGAGGTGCCGACAGGACAACTAGCTAATAATATTAGTAATAGTTGTTCATTAATATTTATTACAGCGAATAGGCTCATTGAAATTGAGTAAAACTTGTTCAAAACCTTAATTTATAGAATTTTACATAAAAATATAAGGTTATATTATGTGATGTATTATAGTAATTATAGGATATAGAACGTCCTTACGGGTATGAATGATGTAAATGTATCAGTGACTTGATCATCGGTATCTTTATCATTGGCCCATTCTTTCGTCTTTTTTAAATTCATTCAATCATATCATACTTTGTAATACTAATACTCCTACACTAATGATGTAATTATAATTAAAGTCATATTAGTATTAGTTTATTACTAACAAATACTAAGGCATACATTTTTTAAAGGACCGCGGGAAAAAAGTTAATACATGACTACTATTGCTAGGAGTAGTGTTTGCGACTATCGAACGACCGCTTACATTGATCTTTAAAAATGTTTAGTCTTATTTATTTAAGTATTTAAAGCTCATATGTTCAGAATGAAGAATTTATGAAAAGGAAACAATGAAAAAATACATATAGGTCTAATGCGACGTACAGCCATTTGGTGATCTAAACTGGTGTCCATAAAGAGTGTTGTCTGTCGGTCGTTCAACTGAGTCCACGACATCTACACACATGTATGACTCCAGCATTACTCGATGAGAAATGGAAACATTAGTACTCCCTACGACCACGTGGTTATGAGACAACAACTAAATAAAAACAATTATTTAAAAACAAACACCGTTCCTCAACAGCCTTTAAGACCGGCTTTATGCATAGGCAAACTAGGCAGCCGCCTACGGCCTCCTATTAGTCTCATCATTAGAGGGGGCCTCGTACATGAATCTTTCCATATATTTTTAAAAAAAATCTATTACATTTTCAATTAGGGACACAAATTCACTTCGCCTAGGCCCTAAGGCCTCCAATGCCCTTGGCCGACCATACGATTCGGCTAATTGTTGTGGCGCTTCGGCTCTCTCTTTTTTTTTTAACTAAGAAGAAAGCATCTATTTTATAAGAATTTGATGTCACATTTCCTCGCGCCATCTGATATATTTCTGTAGGTATATTTTAAATGAGCATGTTTACACAAATGTATAACTACAAATGGTGGCTATCGAAACGATGTGAGACCCGCCAACGTCCGCGCACCGTCGTTCTTTGTCGTTTGACCTGTGAATAAAATTTTAAACTGAGCGTCAGTGCGCATTTTGTGGTGACGTAGTACGCAGGCACACGGCCTAGACTTGATTCGCTTGTCGTTATCTCTTATTCTATCTGATATTCCCTCCTCCTCCCTTCCCCCACTTCCACTACCATGCGCACGCATCGGAAAACAAACACACACCGGGAAACATTACACTCACATACGGTTAAAGTTGATACATATATAAATTAATTTTTTTATGAAAAAAGGGGAGGGGGTAATACTCTCACTTTTACCAGACGTCCTTGAAAGAAATCGGAGCACTTGTCGTTATTGTCTGCTGAATGTGAATGGGCGGGGTAGTGGTTCTCATTATTTTAGAGGACGAGGTCGAGTTGGCTTTGTACGTCAAGCTCCTGAAGAGCGTTTTTTATTTTAATTTGGAAAAGTTCGATCAACAAAGTTACCAAAGGGCACAGTGTTGAATATTCAGTGTAATCATTCAACGGCATCGTGTTACGATGGGGAAACTTAAACCTCATTAGGGATGAGTCATGACGAAGTATCAAATGGAAAGTCAACGAAACACATACATAGTAATAGTAATACATGCAGTCGCAGGCTGGTAACAGAAGTATATACTCTGACAGAGCACATGTTCGTTCACGGACGACTCACACGGAACCACAAGCTTATAGAACTCAGACAATCACACTGATAGCAAATAGACCCACACACTGATAGCACACAGACCCACACATCGTTAGCAAACAGACCCACACATATGTCCGTGATAATAAATGGATCCCCTGACAGCCAACTGTTTCAATGATAAAACATTCATTGACACGTTCACAACGCATTCCCACAGAGTTAACATTTACCTACACTTTGACCAGGCGCTGAAATTGATGCAGAAATTTTGATGAATTCAGGCGATCGATCCAAGGCCAGATTTCACCCAAGCACGTTCATGAAAAATAGATTTTCTGGAGAGGGTGGATGGGGGGATTCTTATCTCTGTTCCCTGGGGGAGAAACCACCCCACCCCACATCATCTCCCCCACCCCCCGACTGTTAGGGACTCCCCACAAGTTGTCATTAACGGTTCGCTACATTTATGAAATTTTTTTATACTGTCGTTGAAATGTGTTGAGACTTGTGACACTCTGCATGTGAACCTTTGTTTGTGTGCAGTCAATAAATAGTCCACGTATTACCGTCACCGCTGCCACAGAATCTGGCGCCTCAGTTCTGATTCAGATATTACCATACCGTTTATGTTTATACACGTCAGCGCTGCCAGGCTTGGTCCCCACGCACACTCTTCTTTATAGGAAATGCTACCCGCCACAGGTCAACGTCAGGAAACGCCCCTGTCCAGGCTAGATAATGACTGACGACCCTAAGCTGGCCGGAAACTAGGACACTGACACAAAGACATGGACAGTATAGAAAGACGTTTTCAGATGTGTGTCCTCCCCCCCTCCGCCCGCCCCCATTCACGTGTTTTGCCTCCGTCCTCATCCCATACCTTCACCTGCCTTATAAATATGTTATTTTAGACATAAAGCTGTATCTTCAAAGTGTGAATCCACCGCCCCCACCCCGGCACAGTTTCCGGCTAGTTGAAAGACAAAAATTGTGAGAATCCCTCTCATATTCTTGGGAGTGTTGCTCCAAGTCAGGGACGCAATCAATACCGAGTGTTAGAGTAGGGTGGGTGGTGGTTGGTTGTGAGTGAGTACCACATGGGTGTAAGGGTGGGTGGTGGTTGGTTGTGAGTGAGTATCACATGGGTGTAAGGGTGGGTGGTGGTTGGTTGTGAGTGAGTACCACATGGGTGTAAGGGTGGGTGGTGGTTGGTTGTGAGTGAGTACCACATGGGTGTAAGGGTGGGTGGTGGTTGGTTGTGAGTAAGTACCACATGGGTGTAAGGCTGGTTGGTGGTTGGTTGTGAGTGAGTACCACATGGGTGTAAGGGTGGGTGGTGGTTGGTTGTGAGTAAGTACCACATGGGTGTAAGGCTGGTTGGTGGTTGGTTGTGAGTACCAAATGGGTGTAATGGTGGTTGGTTGTGAGTACCACATGGGTGTAAGGGTGGGTGGTTGTTGGTTGTGATTGAGTACCGGTTGGGTACACGCCCAAGCTGATTACAACACGTCTATCTATCTCTCTCTCTCTCTCTCTCTCTCTCTCTATATATATATATATANTTTTGGGGGGGGGGGGATGTAACGAAAAGCTCATCTCTATCGAAGCGCGTGTTGTAGCACTGACTGAATATGTAGGTGTAGGTCACATCTACAACTCACAGATCCTCGGCACTCACCCTCATCCACCTGTCTGTCGGTCAAGGCCACGCATTCAGTTGTACTCTTCTACTTGTATCAAACATGAGCATGTAGTCTGTAGATTGAATTCATAAGTCATAACGAATATAGACTGTGATCTTATCGGTTGTACAATACATCTCGGCTATTAGTGCCCTCTCGCGACACTCGCCTTAGATCGTACCATCTAGGTCAGTGGTGGAGAACCTTTTTGGGACCGCGTGCCCAAAATTCTAACAAACCCCGACCCCACTTAATTTTAGAGAAGCTGGTTTAATTAAGGAAATAAAATCTGCGTACCAACTATGGCAGGCGTGACACACCTAGGTTCGCCTTCACTGACCTAGGTCATGTACAGTGAAAGGTGTAACCATATCGTTACCCCCCGCCCCCGGGCCATACACACACATCTTCCCATGAGCATAGCCTGAAGCCATCAATGAAAGTAGTAACCACCTCGTTGGAACTGGGACCCCCCCTCCCCGTACGTTCCCAGGGTGCAGCCTACAGTCTACAGCTATCAATATCAATGAAAGGTGTAACTCCGGGTCGTTAGCAACACCCCGCTCCCCACAAACTTTCCTTGTGAGAAAGTTTCCTGGGTCATGGACCAAAGCCTCAATGCAATGAGAGTAACGTAATAGTAATAGGATCGACTGTAAAGTCTAACCCTCCCCCCTTATTTGTCTGTTATGGTTCAAACATTCAGGGAACTCTTGAAACACATCATAGAATACACTAACGTAAATTCTACAGACTAACCAATTTCTGGTCAACAACGTGACAGCCTGGTCAGTCTCAACGTGACAGCCTAGTCAATAGCAACATGACAGCCTAGTCAATAGCTACGTGACAGCCTAGTCAATAGCAACGTGACAGCCTAGTCAATAACAACGTGGACGTGACAGCCGGGTCAATGTCAATGCGACAGTCTAGTAAATCACACTAGGATAGTTTGAGCTAGGCAACTCTTATATTTGTATCGCGATGACAATGACGGAGAACATGAGTACTGTGAGCTTCATTAGTAATCACATACAGGAGACGGTGAATTCAACTTACAGTAGCTCACTGACTGAATAATACTGCTATTAAAAATGACCATTGGTCCCAATTGACACCATGACACATGCTTCATTTAGTGCTGTGACCACCTGTTCCAATTTACGACACATTAGTCTCACATGACTCCATTTACCACTATGAAAAATGAAACGTTTTGCCCACGCCCACATTCGTAACTTAAATGATATTAATATCAACTCGAATTATTTACTTTAGTATTTTATTTTAATCTTAATAATATGTTAAATGTAAAACCTCATTATGTTTCTACTAACTATAATATGTACTACTACTACTATACGCATATGAAACAAATTCTATTTCGAACACATGCTATTTTGATCAAATTTGGAAAACACGAATGCCTCGAAGAAGTACACAGCACGTGTCTGTTTCTTCTAGTTCTTTCTATGAAGTCATACACGGCCGATAACCCGATTTATTTAGCTAAACATAGCAGCACTACCCCCCCCCCACCTCTTCCCCTTGTACAGGAAGGGAAATAACCGCCATTACTCAGGCTCAGGATTTCCCTGGAAATATATTAGTTCAAGGTCGTTTCACTTGGCTGACTGTTTGTTACTTGGCTGACACACAAAACAGCAGGAAATGACTGTTTCTAATTCTTATTCTTTCAGTGTCACTCCCCAAGCTTTTGGATTTCGACTGGCGCGTAGATTTGAAAACGTCGTCTGATTCGGTGGCCCGGATGTCTGTGCCAACGTGCATTCTTAACTTGGAGGTAGGTAACTGTGGAAAATAAAGTCTTGTTTTTTAACGGTTTGTTACTAGTGGAATTATGCTTGAATGTTTCTTTTCTATTTAAAAAAAAATCGTAGCATAGACATTTAAAAATCCATTTGCTGGTAGCACTGTGTCACCAAGTAATAATACTAATTTTCCTTATCTAAGGAATTTCCATGTTGCACGCTAATGCTAATAAATCTGCCAGGGTTGGTACTAGGCCTACTTTTTCTATTTCATCTACTGTTTAACAAATGTATATTAGTATTTATGAAAATAAAAATTGATTATCAACTAAAATTGAAATAGATCATTTTTTATTATGATTAAAATAGAGAGCCATATTTATTATTCTGCTATAATTATTGTCAAAATGTATCCTATCTGACCTCACTGTTTGTTTCAGATCCAGGAAAGTCAGGTGAATGCCAACAAGACACAAGGGACTGAGAATGTTAATGTTGAACTGAGCAAGGAAACACTGGACACCATGCTAGATGGACTGGGCAAGATCAGAGATCAGCTGGCATCAGTTGCTCAGAGATGAAAGTATTTAGGAGGGTGGTGGTGGTGTAGATATTGCCACGGAAGCAGGGAATAAAAACCATGTTGAGGTGTAGAATGAATGAGACCAATGGTCAATCAATAATTAAATACATCTAACTTTTGTGAGTCTGACATTGTTGATACCTGTTGATAAATTGTTGACTCATGAAGACAGCTGCACAAGTGGCTGTCTGGCAGTCCAATCAAGAAGGACTTATGAGATTCATTTAGAATTAAGGAAAATAAATGTCACTTGAAATAGGAGCAACAGATGAATTTATAACGGAGTGATTTTATATCAACTGATTAATGAAAGATGTGATTTTAAATTATGGTGAACTTATTTGATTTCATCTTGTCAAATGTTTTTTTTTTATAGACTTAATAGTTTTAATAATGTATGCTCACACCATTTTTCCTATGTGAAATTTATTTACAAATTATGTTGACGTTGTTTAATCCACTTTATTTGGATTTATTGTTTGTAAATAAATAATTTATATTCTCTAACTTTAATCTTTGTTGCTCATTATCTACGAGCAGAAAAACCATGTCTGAACTCTGTCTTGAGTCCTCTTTACATTATTTTCAGAATCATATACAATTAAATGCAAACTTACACAGGGCCAACAATATCTACTCTACATACCACAATTTCACACATGCATTTTCCAAATATCCAAGAGTTGAATACAATATATTTACTATTTACTTTGGCTCCTCCTCTAAATGTACACAAAAATATGACACACGGATGAAACAAAAACAACAGAGATAGATAACAATTTTGCTGTTCTCTGAAGATTTACATCTACTTCTACCATGGGATCCTCTGAAGACATTTATTTTTTTGCCATGATTGGACCACCTTAATAATACTCTTTCAGGTTACATTTTTGTGTAACTTATCTGTTACAGACGATCCTTCTATGCAGAAGATTATTGCTACAAAGCTTAGGAATAATGGTATATTTCAATGAACAAAATTAAATTTACATTTGATACTTTTAACAAATTTGGCATTTGCAGAAATTAGGAGCTTATGTTAGCTTTTTATTATTAAAATAATAAATGGGTACATTAGCCATGCAGTCAAGAGCCAGGCATATAACAAGGGAAATAACTGAACAATAATCAGTGAATTGGCACAGAAATGGTACACTATAGTATAATTCTTTAATGACACTGTAAAAACATAATATTGTGATTCAATGTTTGACAACAGTCCTAACATACCTACTTCATTGATGTAAAGCTGTATGCAGGGCCGGCCTAAGAGAATAGGAGGCCTTAGACCAAGTGAATTTGGTGGCCCTAAATGTAAATCTTTCTTGCGCGCTGCCCCCCACTAATTATGAGACTAATCAGAGACCCTAGGAGGCTGCCTAGTTTGCCTATGCCTAAAGCCGGCCCTGCTGTGTGGCATGTGTCAGTGAGGACAGATGTGATCAGGCGTATAACATACATGACACATTGATTTGCTTGAAATACTTCACATTAAAACAGATGAAAGGGAAAAAACTAAACATTAACAAATAAAAGTTTCTGGAATGTTTACCTTACAGCCATATTGATACAACTTAATAACAAACAGAAAAAAAGTCCTTTTAAGCAAATGATTGTTCTTACAATTTAAATCGATATTAAATGATGGATGACAGCACTCATGTGTATGAAAACAATTTAAACTGTAGTGCTGTTATAAGACCTACTGCTGGCCCATATTTAAACATCTAATTATTTTTATCACTTACATCAACATTAAATGAAGGATGAGAATACTTGTGTATAAACAAAAGTTTAAACTAAAGCTTTGTACATAGGACTAGCGTGTCACAGCCATCAGTATTTTGATGTACATCACCAATGCTGTTATAGATTAACTGCTATACCATGTTTAACAATTGTAAAATAAAATATTGTACAACAGCTGTACTCATCTAAAAATGCTCTATTTGTATAAATGACATCACAGTAAAAAAAAAATTCTCATTAGTAAGTTCATGGTTCATATATTGTGTTTGTACAATGCCCTTGGCTGCTTTTAGAAATTTGTTTAACCATCTGTGTCTTGATTTCTTCAATCAACAATTGTTTACCTTACCCCATCCCCAAACTAATTATTGTCAATTAATTTAATTATTTCCACTGAATAATATTAATATAAGTATTATCTTTTACATACACAAGTACATGGGGGGGGGGCATCAAATTCCTAAATGACTGAACGATTTCCGGTGAAATCATAATTTAATTACCTGCCTGCCCTCCATAACACTAACACATAGAGAAACATGATGTAAATAGCTGGGCAGAAATACTTGAACTAGATGTGTGGCTTGATAGCTGGGATGGTGGACAGATTGCTCAATACACTTGTTTTGAAATACAGATAATGGTTAATTATCAATTTTTTAAACAATATTTCTCAAAAACTTTACAAAAGTTCTGAAAAGGTAATAATTAGATTGTGTATGAAAAGAAGCCATTCAAAATGAGGATGACTAAGAAAGACAGTGTCACGTCATGGGCAGATCAAGTTTAGCACAAGTCATTCTGTAATGTTTATTTTGATATTTGTCTAAACTAAAAATTCTTTTTAAATTTAAGTAAAATTTTTAAAACAAAACATGATTTTTTAAAAATTGGTGACATTAATTATTTTTGGCTGCAACAAATTAAAACATTAGGGAAGTATGTTCCGGTAATATTCTCTAGGAAGAAAATCAAGAAATGTACTTTCATAGCTTAGACATGTTAGTTGTACTTGTATACAAAAAATAACATCTTCTAAAGCAGTGGCTAGAAATTGAAACATTTAAGGTGGCTACCTGCAAAATCATCAAAGTTAACATTTTGGAAGAAACACATAAGTGATCTACATAAGCGTTTGATTTAGTATTTCTAAAACTTTCACTTGCATTTGTATGACAAGCTACTTATTAGGCACGTCAAATTACTTACTTAGCAGATTTAGCAGTGGTATCTCAACTTAGAACTCAATTTAGCTTGTATCTCAAAACTGTGTTTCTTGAAACTGATGTTACTCTTGCCTCTAACAAGAAACCTACATTATTTGTTTGCATATTAATTATTTTCTTAATCAAAATAAACAAGCATTAGCCTTATTTATTTAAAGATAAATGTAAGGAACATCTGAAGGGTATATTCATTTTGTATACCATTAAATATGGTTTTACATTGTAAATATTTATAAAGAATGTAAATCACTATCCCAATTTTTTATTTAAAATATATCTCAATTATATTTTTTTAACTGATCGGTTTTATATCAGTGGCTCTCTTCTCCGTATGTTAGCCAAGAAAATTATTCAAAATATACAGGAAGAAGATACAGTATAATAAAAACAAAAATGTGCGTGCAGCATACATCACACACAGCACCTATTGTGTTGTGTTCTTGTTATGGCACGAAGTAATGACCACCACCACAGCTAGGGCATGTGTCTACCACAGATATGTCAAGAACCTTACAATTACATGCATGTGGCACAGATATGTCAAGACCCTATGTATATGTGGCACAAAGTAATGACGGAGAAGGCATGTGTCTATGTATCAAAATAGACATTTTAAATTTGTCTTCATTGGAGGTCAGTCCACATGAGATATGAAAAATATCTGTTCTTGATAAGATCTTATGTACCACTGTACATACATGAATCAAAATCTACAGTGGATTGGTGTCATCTATCTGTAACTCAATGCCACTGATTTCAAAATTTCTCAATATAGTCTTACAAAAAGAGAGTGAACAAGAAAACAACAAAGATACAGTTCTGAGATACTCCTCTGTCAATTATCTACAGGATAAAATAAGTTACTGTACAATATTAACATCAGTGAAACAGCAACAACAAAAATATTTCAAATTCATTTGACGACAATTAAAAAAAGAGATAAAAAAAAGAGTATAACAAATGTACAGTAAACTGTAAATGATAAAGGTTATCTATGATATGATACAAAGAGTCAATCAATCTTTTAGTTGCCTTAAGATTTAAATTGAAACAATTCAAAGAAAAACAAAATATTTGAAAGCTTATGCATAAGAAATCATATCTTTCAAATGTAATACTTCAGCTTGACAGCTGTTCTAAATGACTTGCACTTAATTTCTGTCTCCACTCATTGAGTTCTTGATAATTCTCAATATGTTTCATTAGGGAAAATACTATAAATTTATAGATCCATAATTTTATCCTTTTCATTAGCAATAAATCTTGAATACGCCATCATGTTTTTTACAGCTATTATTTTACATTTTTAGAGCTACCAGACAAAGTCAGCTACTTGAACATAAGCAGCATGAAAATTCTTGTTAAGAACAGCACATAGTTTTGTCTTTGTAGAAATTGTCCCGGCCCTGTGACACAGCATTACTCATGTGATTAACCTCCATTCCCTCCTCCGTGTTGTGCCGCCTTGACTTGATCCTCTCCTGGGGGTTGGTCAACATCCAGGCCAGGTCCAGGTAATCCTTGGGCCAGACGTAGGACGGCCTGTTCCTGGTCATCCACTGGGGCAGGGAGTCGGCCTGCATGGAGCCAAACAACAGGGGAACGATTCGAGAAGGCTGGGCACTCTGACCGTTAGTGGCCGGGCCATGCCGGCAGTTTTCAAAGTACTCAATCCTTAAGAAGTCAAAAATCTCCCAAGCATGGAGATGGCGACCAGTACTCTGAGCCGCAATAGGTGGGGTTTTATTTGAAATGTCTTGAATGTACTTGGGAGAGACACACACTAGGATGAAATCAGCCTGAAATTGAACATGTTTTAATATTATTGACTCACCACACATACTATAATAGTTTCATGGACCATTGACAAACATGCTGTATTGGGAACTAAACCTTGATTTACTCAAGCCATGAAAATGGAATTAAGTTATTCACATTGATATAAATAAATTACAATGTCAATCAAACTTCCTACAACAAGAAAAGCTCCTTGTAAGTGGTTGCAGAAAAACTAAAGGGAAGGGGGGAAAACTCTTGTGTTACTGTTGGCAGTAAAAAGAGTTCAGGAGACACTCCTAGGTCATAACCTTCTGCATGTTTATATAAAATTTCTACTAGTTAAGGACAATAAATAAGCTCAAAATAACTATTTTTAGTTTTAAACTTCAAACAGTTCTCCAACTCCCTCAAGCCTGTGTGTGAAATGAATGAACACTCTTACAAATGATGTTAACAACATTTGGTCATGACTCAATAAAAACTGAGATGCTTTCTAATTGACCAAATACCTCATTTATGCGCTTCCTACACCATTCAATACATTCCCTGCCATTAGATGGAGGTTTCTCTGTCACATCCACACAGCAAGCAAAGCCATTGGATTGGAGAAATTTACAAAGGGACAGAACTTGTTTCCCGTGAGTTTCATCATCGTAGCTGTACGTCACAAAAACTTTGGTATTGCGGAAGGCTGTCAATAAAGATCAAGGATGAAAATTTTTTGTGTATGCCCCCAACTTCCAATAACTTTTTAAAGATTTATATTAAAACTAATATTTATTTATCAAAACTGGCAACTAAACATCAGTTTTACTGGAAATAAAAACCTATTTGTTTTTTATGTTTACTTCTATTCAAATGTTATTTGATGACATTTATAAAAGAAGTCACCCACCATATGAATATCGGCAAATATGACAAATTGTTGAATAAAACAATGTGATGTAACGAGACGCGCTAACTTAATAAAGGGAGAAATCTGAACCAACCTTTTCTGTACTCAACTGGCTTCATGTTTTGTGGCATTGAGGCAGACTTCTTGGAGATGGTGAGTGATGCTGTGATTTCCTCAACCGGTCGCTCATGTTTGGACTTCACTCTCAGGGGAAAGGTTGACGACGGCCACGATCTCCCTGCTGATGAGCCATTGCTGCTGGAAGACGACTGGGAGTCAAGAGAGTCCTTATCACTCCTTTTCTTTTTCTCTGTATCAATCTGTAATGATTTTACCATATTATATAAAGTCTTTCAGAAATCAGCATGATGACAAGAGCAATGAGACTCTCACACTCAGACTCTTTGAGGTTGTACTCAAATAATTTAAGGCAGATTTTTACAAAATGTAGTGGAGATAAAAAATGACCAACAGATTAAAACAAATAGCCAGACAGAACTTGAATAGTAAACAATAAAATGAATGAATTTGTAACATTAATAATATACAAAACATTATATGATGAATTACTAGAAATAACCTGCCAAACAATGGTAGCTAGTTATACCCACACTCCCGTGGCAATGTCTGATCTTCCAATATACCAAAGTTATTTTACAAAATATGCAAATCATTAAAATACAAGATACACAAATGAACTGTGTCATTAAAACAATAAATTGACACAATGAAAAATCATTTCGTGCGCCACCATGTTCTTTCCAATACCCCTGTACTATATAAACATTTTAATTATTACACTAAACTTTAAATTTCCTGTAAGCAAAAGAAAATTTTATTCATCAAACTTTCTTGTGATATTTTAAAGAATCTCATTGACAGCTTACCTTTTATATATTTTGTTGGACAAACCAACTGAATTTTACCTACAGAATCAGGTATTTTGGGAAATATAAGCATAAAAACAGATTGGTTAAGATAGTTTCTCATAATGATAATTTTATTATTTATTCATAAGTTACTAGTTACCCAGAGGTGGGGCCACGCTCTAGACCAAAAAACTGTGTGTTAAAATTGAGTCCAGGGTTGTCCCCAGCTGGAGTAAATATTGTAGAAGATCTGTGTCGGGGTTCTTGTTTAAGTCTACCATGGCTCACGTTCAAGCACTAACATCAACAAGCCATTCAGCAAGACAGTTCTTTTATTTAGATGAAAACTTATCATCTGGCCGTCGTTATGTTCTTAGTGCTCCGTCTCTCTGTCCGTACTACGTTCTTAGTGGACCAGACTCTTACTCGGCACTCTCGCCTCGACTCGTTGGCTCCCCTGACTTAGTACATCGCGGCTCCCTGGCTTAGTATATCGAATCTAACAAGTCCCTGCCCTTATATTGTCCACACTGCTTAACCTGACTTTTACCCCCACATTCCTGGCTGGCCACAGACGCGTATCCCACGAAGTGATAAATGAACATGCGAGTTCCTGATTGGATAAAATTTACTTAGTTTATGCTAATCTACAAACTTTCCCACGAAGTTATTCAGGTCGCTGAAATACAATATTTGTTTCTACCCCGACTTAGACCCTGGTTCAATCAAGGGAAAACTTTTCCCCTTGTGAATTTCCCGCATCCCGTACATCTATGCGACACGTCAGGTTATCCCCTTGTCTTCCTCCCAAAAGTTGAAATACAATCTCTGTTAGATCTGTCCCCTTGGTGACCTGGCAATGGGTACCCGCACGCTGTTCACTACAATATATACATAAATATAAGGATTAAGGATTGACAGGACTGCATCAAATGTCGCATCAATTGTTAGTCACCTTTTGAGTGCAGGACATTCCTGTTTTTTTACTTTAGACGCAGACCTATTGATATAATCTTGCAACTCTGACGCACAATGAAAAATGCTTACCTTCTGCTCTGCAACGACCCGTTTGAAATCCTCACTCGGTTTGTACTTGTCTGGGAATGCCGCCATAGACTTTAAGTTTGCCAGGCTGGTTTCAGGGCCGTTGCTGCTATCCTGACCAAAGGGCTGTTTGGACGTGCTCGGCCTGTCGACACACTTATTGTCCCACTGTTTGTTGTGGTGTTGGTCTGGAAACATCCCCTGGTGCCTCTGCGTGGCCAATTCTCCAGAGCCGGACATTTCCGAGTCAGAGGCTTCGGGTTTGTAAGTGTATCCCTTCATGCCAAGCAGGCAAGTTCCTAGGTTCACATTTCTTTGACCGTTCCTATTACCCAACGCCTGGGGCAGGAACTCGTGTTGGTCAGCAGCATCCCCAACATTACTTTGGTTGCTCTGCTTCAGTCTTTTGTCCCCAAAGGAACCCTGAGACTCGTTGCACTCATCTGAGCACTGCCTGGCCATTTTTTGTCTAGCCATCATGCTGTCATTGTTGCTGTCAAGACTGTTATTGTCTGACAAGCTGATGTTGTTGGGCAGAGGAACTGAAACAACAAAAAAACAAGGATTTCAAAACTTAACTCAATTTTTAAATTAAGCTTGCTGCCAGTGTCAGTGTTTTAATCACTTTTAAACTTCCCATAGCACTTCCTTTAAATAGCAAGCAGAATTTGAATTTTAAAAACTAAGTTTTTTTTTTTTAATTGATAATGTTGTAAAGAATATTACAGAGAGTCCTTGGGTTAAGACCGTCCTGACCTAAGTTGTTTTGTGGTTATGATCATGCCCCCATAAAAATAAATAGTATTACACCTCTTTAAACTTTTTTTGTTCATGGAGAAACATATTGTTTTCTCTTTTTTAAATACTTCTTACATCGTTAACTGCTATTATGTTTCGGGCACACGCAGGAAAGAATATGCTTTGTTGTGGTTGTAGGGTGAGGAAGATGGTCAGTCTCAGTACTTGGTTGTTTACACCATCTCTTTCTCTCATGTTTTATCTTTTTTTTTTTCAATTTTTTTTAATGTGGTAAGGAATTGTTTTTTCTTTTTTGTGTCATTGAATGTAACATTTTGGTATAGCACTGTACATACAATACTTTACACACACACACACATATATATACATTGTATATATTAGGGCTGTTAATTTTAATTTAATCGTTAACTTTTGAAAAATTACCGGATAATTAATCAATAATTTAGATAAAAGCTGAAAATAAGGTGTATGACGTCATTAAACTGAAAATTTCATAAAATGCCCATTACATAAGTATTAAAAAAAAAAATTATATTTTTAGGAGATATGTTTAAATATAAGCAGTTCAATTGAATGTCAATGAATTTTAATTTTGTTGTTGTTAATTAACTAAAAACAATGTTTATTTTTTTATATCTTTCTCCTTATAAAACCTGCTTATTTTAAAGTTTACACTTTAAAAATTTGTTTTTTAAATGAAGAAGATTATACGTAAAAAAGAATAATATTAATAATTAATTATATATTTATTAATAAATTGAGAAAATTGATGAACATATTTTCTTTAATTTTAATAGCTATTTTATTGATTAAAATAATTTTATTTGATAAAACATTTTACCAATTAATAGAGAAATTAATCGTTAATTTCCGCAGCCCTAATATATATATAGAGTTATATGTATGTATGTACATATATAATGTTCCAACTTACAATGAAATTCGGGTTACGACGTTTCTTAAAAAAGGATCAACATCGTAACTCGAAGACTCTCAGTAATATGTTATAAAGTGTTTCAAAAATAATTTGATGTAGCCATATATAAAACATTTCAATCAAAACTTTGTTGTCATAATGGTCCTTTATATAAAATATAGACACATGTTATTACAACAAACACGCTGCAGTGATTCCAATCTAACTGTTCAAGTGACATTAATTTAAATATAAGGGGTTAGCCAAAATTGACTTGTAGCAATATTTGCCAATTACAATTGTTTCTCAAAGAGGAAGAAATTTCTGAAAAATCCCTTGTCCCCCCTTGCCTTCCCATGAATGATGATGTCATTAATTAAGGAAAACCCAAAGCATAAGGAAAGAAAGTTTGTTTTTTTAAATAAAAGGTTGGAAACTACAGAGCGTATTGTCTAGTTAACAGTCTTTGGAAACCTTGTGTCCTTAGTGCAAACTTTGTCACAGCTGCTGTGCCATCGTCATGGTTATTGTTGACTGAGTAGAGCAGACTACCACAGGAGAGATCTGTTGGTGGCAACATGCTGTTCATTGACTCTGTCATAGAATCAATGTATGATTAATCAATCTACTGAATGTCATTGTAAAACTGCTCGGACGTCATGGCTAGTCACCCCCACCCCATTCAGAAAAAACTTAATACTACGAGTTCAAGTAACCCCCAAACCTCCCCACAGCTCCATTCTGACACCCCAGCTATGGTAACACTTGTACAGGTAATGTATTTTGGGCAGCCCTCCCCCCCCCCACCCAACTGTTCAATCAAAGCCCTTACGGCTTAGTTTGAGGAAATGAACTGCATTTAAGGTGACCTCTTGCCGTTTAGATCAAGTGCCAAATAAGGTAAAAACCATCAAACAAAAGTCTATAGATTCTCATAACATTCAAATCATCCCTGGACTTAAAGTGCAAATTTCAAATGGCTGTGATTGAATGCCATGAGAAAGTAATTACAGTGGTAACTTCATATTCATCTCTTTTGGCACAAGTCCAACTTGGTATACATCCTGTTTTGATGCAAGACATTTTGCTTGGTATACAATCTAACAACCAGACATTTTGCTTGGTATACGACCTTATAACCAGACATTTTGCTTGGTATACGACCTTACAACCAGACATTTAGCTAGGTATACGACCTTACAACCAGACATTTTGCTTGGTATACGACATTACAACCAGACATTTTGCTTGGTATACAACCTTACAACCTGTGCTTCACATAATTTTCGTAGGTTTCCCCCCTCATCTCCTCGTCATATGTCATCACAAAAAAAGTTAGAGCTCCCCTCAAACATGACATCACAAAAAAAGTTAGAGCTCCCCTCCAACATGACATCACAAACCTGCGTCCCCCCCATGCAGAACGTCATTAAACAAATTTTATTTAAACGTCCCCATATCTTTGATGTGACGTCATAGTTATTAAACATCCCACGCCCCACAAATGTGTCAGTCCCCCCACTCCCCCGCGTCCGTGATATCATTTATGGACAGAACCTATGAGTTAAAATGACACATCACATGTGTAACTTGTAGAAATAACAGCCCAACATGCGATACTCCAGTTAACTCAAGATGGAAGGTCGGCATTTACAAACATCTAGTGAACAACTCACGCAATAAATAAATTATCACAGGATTTTATGTTTTTCTTGGAAATTATGAGTAAATTCACTTAACATGACTTCTAAGAAAGTTAATGAGAGGAGCCAAGCAACAAAATAAGGTTAAAGATCACCATGAAGTTGAAAAAGGAGATTGTTAATTAAGATGAAAATAGCGTGCGTGTCTGGGACTTAGTTGCAGCATACCACACGCGGAGATTGATGATTTCTATGATTGTGAAAAGCAAAGACTTTATTAAGTAGGCAAATGTTGCGGATGGCGTTAAATCAATAACAAAACAAAGATGGTAATGGATTCATCATTTTCCTCTCTTATTTTCTTATGGTAAAAATACGTTCGGTATATATCCAATTTGGTAAACGTTCAAAGGCCTGGAATGGATTAAGGACATAAACCAAAGTACCAATGTAATCCAATGTCCTGGATTTTAATAAATTTTTTAGCCTTCTACTTATAGATCATAAGTCATCAACCGACAGCATGTCTGCAAGACTTGACATGCATACCAACTTCTACCGGCACAGGTAAGACCACATAATAAGATAAAAATACTAAAACTTACATCCTAGATGGAAAACTTAAAAATCCGCAGGCATGCTGAATGGCTAAATAAATTGAATGAGGGGTGAGACTGCAATCAGGCTTATAAAAAATTAAATGGAAAAGACAAGGTAAGGGTTAGCCTGACAGGACGTAACAAAACAGCGAACTTTTCGGCAAAGAGCCTTTTTCAGCGGACATACAATATATACAAAAAAAAAATAATAAAAACAAAATTAAGAAACTTAGCTGCGGTGAAATCCAAAGAATCGAAGAAAGTTGGAATTTCTTTGATTCTTTGGATTTCACCTCAGCTAAGTTTCTTAATTTTATGTTTTATTTTTTATATTCGTTTTATTTGTGTATTGTATGTCCGTTGAAAAAGGCTCTTTGCCGAAACGTTCGCTGATTTGTTACGTCCTGTCAGGCTAACCCTTACCTTGCTTACGTCTTTTCCATTTAATTTTTTCTAAATAAATTAGCAGCTTTATTTTGGCAATCTGATATCTGAAGGTGGACCAAACCCCTGCCATATAACAAGCACCAGATCTCACTGGACAAACAACTGACCTGAATGATATTCCAAGTTAAAACTTGACTGTCCACCACGGACATATGCTTGATTTCCTGGAAAATTTTGAGGTCTTTGTAAGACACTGGATGCTGAACTGTTGATGTGTTGTAAACGTGGGGAGCTACAGCAACACTTTGCTGAATGGGGAGGAGATGCTAGCGGTGAGAAGTTGCCGTTGCTGTTGACAAAGAAGTAGAGAGAAGATATATTAATAAAATTGTTTTAAATATAACAAAACAAGAGTAGAACATTAGGTTGATAAAAGTTGAAGTACATGTTTGACTCCAGAGTGTAAACCAGAAACAAACCACAAATAATAAATTACTTTTTTAAATGATGGTTGTCACAAACCAAAAAATAAAGGTGAATATTTGAAATAAAAATGGAGTATAGTTTATAGTACTGTGTCATCAAGGAGTCTATGTCATCAAGCATACCTCCCACAATGTGGCACAAATCTTCTGGTTCTGAATATTTGTGGAAAAAAATGGTGCATGCAAATTAATAGCTTCAAATGAATGTATCATGAATCCTGTGATGTGAATGCACGAGGTGTTATTTTCAATGCTATTTTTAATACTTCTAATATAGCAGTCTGTTAAATAAAATGCTAGGAACAATGAACTTAAAAATACCTGTCTATTATGATGATGTGCCTTACAGTTATGCCAAATTATGCAGTCTTCTAAATGTTCAGTCAATGTGTATATCTATTTTATCATAATTATAGCCTGGAGAACTTTAGAACTCACCAAACTTGTTCATGTATGGGGGAACGGCTCACTGCTTGGCACCCTGTCTTGTGGTGGTGGGTCTGTGTCTGGTAATGGTAATTAGACGGAGGCACTCCAACTTGGTGGCCGTGGTTGACCATTGAGGGGCAGCTGGGGAAATGACACGCGCAGTTGGAGTGGCTTATACAGCCAGGGCTGGTCATGGACGGGTAACCATTGTTACAGGGAGTGGTTGCCCATGTGTACTGCCCTACATGGCTTTGATCTGAGCTCTCATTGGCTTTTCTGTAGATTTCTGTGAAAAGATCATTTATCCGAAGGCTTATTTATCATCGGATTTTAAAATTGAGAAAAACACATTTTTATTTATCCATCAAATTCAAAAAAATTTTACTTAAGAAGCAAAGGCTGATTGGAAATAAAATGAATCTTAAATTTGCACTAAAATATTTAAATTCATTTTTTTATTCTTATAGTTGTAAATCTCTTTTTTTTTTGTTGCTGCCAGCCTTCTGTCAATAGACTCATTTATGTCAGTTGATTAAATTTAAATAAACTGGCTTGACCTAGAAGTGACAATGTTAATATTTTAATACAATGTTCATTGGAAGATTAAAGAAAAAACAACAACTCAAATTCTTAATCACTCCTTGGACTTGGGGGCTAAAGAGGTGGCACAGAATTACCATAAACCTCACCTGGGTATACTTTATCTATAATCTCCAAGCAATCTGTCCGCTCCATCTCTTCCAGGAACTTGTAAATTTCATTGAGAGAAGCATCTGGTCTTTCATCATACATCCTAAACAGGCAACTAGTGTTTGTATCTTTTTCAGACTCTATAAACTGAAACAGCAAACACCAAAACACTTTAACCACTGTCAGTTCAACTTCTGGCACGCATACAATTATAAATTTGATTTCAATGTATTCTTTTGAATTTATAATACTTCAATTCATCTATAAACATTAATTTCTGTGTGACTAAAAGAGATTTCAATGAGTTTTAAGTTACCAAAAGTGTAATACTCTTTTCAACATCATTTCTTTTTTCCTTTTAACCCAAATGATGTTTGACTGGAAACTTCATATATTTTTATGTTTAACAGTTCCATTTCTATTCAAATAACACAAAAACTGCATATTAAACTGAATCAATTTAATTTCAAAGCTAGCTAATCATCTACCTGCTGATTGAACTGGATTACAATTTACACTAGACTCTAGCTATTGTATGCTGGCAGCAACTTACTGAAATGTGAGCTTGAGTAAATCCAAGCTTGTATGCTAGCATCCTCCAGTCATTGCCAGATATAACACTGTCGGGGTTCAATTTGATAATGAGCTCCTGACGAACCGTCTTGGACACATACATCCATGAAATGGTTTTATCCCCCTTAAGGTTTCCCACCCCTCTTTTTAGTTCAGTTGTTGTTCCCATGATTGGGGTGGGGAGAGGTGTGTTGGGAAGGTTGGGTGGTGGGACCCTGGGTGGTGGGGCCCTGGGTTGNGGGGTTATGGGGTCAAAGATTGAAAACTAAGTTTTAAATAAGCAAGTACTCAAGACCTATTGGTTAAGGTTGTTTAGAAAGGGGGGGGGGGGGGTAAGGGAGTGCTGAGGGAGACCTGGGCTAATAAGTTAGCTGTGACTGGTTGAAACTGTAACTACTGAGATTGTTTATCACTGGGCAGTCAATCAATGTCAATAAGCTGTAATCCCTTCCAGTGGCTACAGGGAGGCCAGCCATAAAACCAAACGTTGCCCCAGGGTTGATGGAGGTGATCTTGTGTTTTCATTCAGTTACAAGGGTCGGTCCTCAGAGATGTCATTAAAAAGCGGCGATCTAAGTGTTCATGAGATCAGCTCTCTACAATTCCTTGGCTGTAAGCCTTTAGGGTAAATTGAAATGTGAAGAGAATAAGCCAGACATGGCACATTCCTGTCACCTTCATTCCTCCTGTTGATGAATTACAGATCATTAGACTCATAAATTTTACTAAATTTATACCATTTGCTTAAAAACAAATTTTTTTAAAAAAGTTACAGATTTAGCTAAAGTTGTGGTAAATTCCTTAGAAATCAATAGAAAATGTATGTCACGCATTTATTTTGGTGGGACGTGGTGGTCGAGAGGTAGCGCTCTCGACTGTCATACCGATGGTCACGAGTTCGAATCCACACGAAAGTGAGAACGTTTGTTCTCGGGGCCTGAGGAGTCCCCGAGTCACCCAGCTCCGAATGGGTACCTAACTAGACAATAGTTAGGCGGCTGGGGTAATGCGTGGAACCCCTATAGCCGTGGCCTGTGACCGCTGCATCACTTGCCAACAGATCATCTCTCATGGTCTGTGGACGCAATTATCTTCTGCATAGAAGGAGCGTCTGTATATCTAAGATATAAGATATAGAAAACATTACATGATAATTGAGTTTGGCTTGGGCTTGGTGTTCTGAAGCAAGTTTGCTATACATATGGCAAAAGGTGATTGATTTAACAAGTGTACAGTTGTACTGGTAGGTTTGTCTTGCAATTCTAGGGCAGATTCAAATGATATTAACTATGAGCAGTGTGAAAAATTGAGCTTAAATTTTAACTGGCCCGCTGCCCATGTTAAATAATTGACTGATGTCTTACATTGTATTTAAAAGAAAAGTTGAAATTTTGTGCTGTCTAGAATACATGAAATGCTGACAAATCTCAACGTTTTATTGTTTACCAATTACTTGTCCTTCAGAGTCTTAAAGACCAAACAAGATGAATAAGTTATTATTTTACGTGAATTCTTCTGTCAATTATATTAAATTTCCATGGATAAAATGCTCTGTAATTATTGATGATCCCTTAGCCATTACTGGTGAGCACAATGGACTAGAGAAGAGTGAAAAGGGTGGCAAACTTCACTGTACCACTAAACAACTAGTTCTATGTGCCAGACATCTCAGATGCGATCGTGTCATTAAGCCAGTGATAGAAGTTACAAACTCTATTCGCTCTAAGCCTTGCTTCACCACCAATTTCAGCAGTTTCCTTTTAACATCCAGAGAGATTACAAAGATATTGTGTATCACAATGATGAAAAATTGCTCAGTAGAAAGACAGCAATTAAGCGCTTTTGCTTATACACACGTAGAAAATAAATTGAGCAATTCATAGAAGATAAGGAATAACCAATCCAGAGCTATTTGATCCTGCTTGGCGGCAGATTTTGAATTTTTAGTTTGTTACGTATCTAGGCATTGTTACCTATTTTTTGTTGTTGTTGTTTTCCCTTGACCTGTTGCGGTCGAGAGACGGGTGGAGGATTCCCGAGGTTGTCTGCCCCTTTTGTGTAGTGAGTTTGTTTGTGAGCGGCGGCGAGTTCAAGCCACACAGACCGTGTGACCGGTCCTTGACCTGTGTGTTTTCATCTGGTCAAAAATATGAGGTTTTCTTGTTCCGTCTCTTTAGAGAAGGTTCTAGCCCTGTCTTGTTGTTGTTGACTTGTCCTGTTCTCGAATAGTATTCGAGAAACTACTAGAGTTGTCTTGAGCTCGACGCGCGGTGGACTATAAAAAGGACCGCCCGTATAACGTTGAGGGGGAGAAGACATACGGAGACAGCCGAGAGACAGTATCGCGGAGACTGTGCGTGACCCCTGCGTGGTATCGTTAGTGTAAGTTGAGATTTTTCCTTTTCAAGGCCTTGCTGGTAATTGTAGTTATCTTTTAAAACTCTTGAAGTGTAATATTTTTACATGCCATTTTTGTAAAAGGGTTTAGTCAACCTCTCAATTCTGTATTGAGTAGATGTTTGTGTTTTTTTGTTGCTTGTAACTTAATGTGATTCCTTTAAAAGTACTATTTGATTTATATTTTATTAAACATTCAGTTAATATTTTACTTTCCGATTTCTTGTGTTATTCATTGTAAGTCTGTGGTTAAATTCAGACTTAAGATAGTGACACAACGGCTTTTTCTATTGTCACGTTCCCCTAGACAAGCCAATACAAATTAGAATAGATGTAATTCAATTCGTAATACGTGACAAAAGAAGATTGGGGCCTTCGTCCGGGATGTTTTTCTGAACCTATTTTCATCTTACTTGAGTAATTTTGTAAAGGCGAAGTTGCCGTTAAAATTTTTTTTTCTTCAAAGAGTCGGAAGTAAAATATCAATAGTATTGACGAAACTCTCGTAAGGTTTTTTGTTGTACTGATTGTGTACTGTATATTTACATTGTATACATATTTTTTTTTGTGCCTGTGATAGTTTTGTTAGTTGGCCATGGATATTCAGAGTTTTCTTGCAAATCCCTCTGTGGAAGAGCTTGATGCTTTTACTAGGAAGGAACTGGTCCTTATTTCTAAACAGTTAGGGTTAAAAATAAAATCAAATGCCCTTAAACAAGAAATCAGAGATAACATTGTAATCCATTATGTAAACGAGGAAGTGTTTTCTGAAGACCTTTTAGAAACCCTTAGACCCGAGGAGGGTAAATCAGATTTGGAACTTCAGATTAAATTAAAACAAATGGAAATAGAAGCCCAGCTAGCTTTAAAAGATAAAGAAATAGAGTTAAGGAAATTAGAGTTAGCTGCTAATGTNCGAGTTATCTGAGTGTTTGTATTGTCTCTGTGTAAATGTTGTCTGCCTTCAGGATTATTTTTCTGATAGTAGAGTTGTTTGATTGTTAGTGTTGTTTTGCTAGTACATTCTAAATGCAATATAAAAATACATTTGCATATTTCAATGAACTTACACCCACATCCCTTAAGATGGTCACATACAAATAGAAGTAAAAAGTTTCAGTAGACATGACGTTCTATTAATATCTCTGCAATCCAATATTATTTTTAATTAACGCCGCACTAAAAGGCACCGCTATTGGCCCTCTTACTATGTATCGTAATGTAGACATCTTAAGCGGGAATTTTAAAAAAAAATATTATGTTATGTCGTTTCAATTAAATTACAATGTACACGATTATTCTTTATACTATTTATATTTGTTTTGTTTACTTTTTCAACTGTATTTAGATAATATTTATTAATAGAAATATTAAATTCAAAGTAAAATCATTTTTTCAGGACTCAATTCATTCAAAGAAATAAACAAATAAATTTCAAACATAAACTTTACTATATTGCTCTTGGTTATAGATTGTAATCAATGAGTCGACAATGGCGGTTTTGCATTGACGATTTTTCTTTCAAGTGGCACACCACTTGATTTCAATCTCTTAAAAAAAGAGATAATATTTAAATGTGTGATGTATTTATCTACTTATGTGTAATGTACTTATCTTCATATGTGTGATGTACTTATCCAGAAATGCGTGATATACTTATGTACTAATGTGTGATGTGCTTATCTAGAAATGTTTGATATACTTATGTACTAATGTGTGATGTACTTATCTAGAAATGTGTGATATACTTATGTACTAATGTGTGATGTACTTATCTAGAAATGTGTGATATACTTATGTACTAATGTGTGATGTACTTATCTACAAATGTTTTATGTACTTATCTACGACTGTGTGATGTACTTGTAACGTATTATTCTGTTGGGCCGCTTTCACTCTTGTAGCCGTGTATTGCTGACACATTCATTCAATCACTTTAGTCCTTTATAACATAATAAACTTTAATCCAATACTACAACTTATTTACATGGAATTAATGTATCAATAGAACACATTCAGTGATTATCTTGTCTCCACATTCTCAACTCTCTAGCCTTCCGGTCTCTACGTCACTCATCACGTGATCTCTCTCTACCACTCCTGTATCAAATACTATCATGTGACAGTACTCATCTACAAATGTTTGCTTTCACACGTTTGTAAGTATAGGTCGTGATTAGTCATTTTAAAATTATTGGAATACTTTTAAATAAAATCTTCTTTTATTGTAATCATTTCCCATAATAAGTAAAGCAGACCGGGGAATTCCCTTCTTTTCAACATTCATTTATTAGCTAATGCATTAATTTGTGTTTAGCACTTGGCCTGTTAGCGTATTATTTTGGTCTGTGATCACCCATTGTTACAAATTATGTTTTTAGACAGTAGATCTAATCGTAAATTTCTATATGCAAAGTTTAATAACCAATGCTGAAATTTCTTCCAAGAATAAACGACAAAAAGACAATGAGAAGAGAAGAAAACTAATAGTTAAAATGAAACGTAAATTTAGCCCAAGTGAGAAGAATGTCTGAGTTTGGCTATCTATGTCTGAGCGTGGCTATCTATGTCTGAGCGTGGCTATCTATGTCTGAGCATGGCTATCTATGTCTGAGCATGGCTATCTATGTCTGCTCGTGGCTATCTATGTCTGAGTGTGGCTATCTATGTCTGCTCGTGGCTATCTATGTCTGATCGTGGCTATCTTTCAAGTGAGAACAATGTCTAAGCGTGGCTATCTATGTCTGAACGTATATATCTATGTCTGAGAGTGGCTATCTATGTCTGCTCGTGGCTATCTATGTCTGAGAGTGGCTATCTATGTCTGCTCGTGGCTATCTATGTCTGAGAGTGGCTATCTATGTATGATCGTGGCTATCTATGTCTAAGCGTGGCTATCTTTGTCTAAGAGTTGCTATCTATCAGGTGAGAACAATGTCTCAGCGTGGCTATCTATGTCTGAGCGTGGCTATCTATGTCTGAGTGTGGCTATCTATGTCTGAGCTTGGCTATCTATGTCTGAGTGTTGCTATATATGTCTGAGTGTTGCTATCTATGTCTGAGTGTGGCTATCTATGCCTGAGCGTGACTATGTCTGAGCGTAGCTATTTATGTCTGAGCGTGGCTATCTACGTCTGAAGGTGGCTATCTATGTCTGAGCGTGGCTATCTGTGCCTGAGCGTGGCTATCTATGTCTGAGCGTGGTTATCTATGTCTGAGCGTGTCTATCTATGTCTGAGCGTGGTTATCTATGTCTGAGCGTGTCTATCTATGTCTGAGTGTGGCTATCTATGTCTGAGCGTGGCTATCTATGTCTGAGAGTGGCTATCTATGTCTGAGAGTGGCTATCTATGTCTGAGCGTGGCTATCTATGTCTAAGCGTGGCTATCTATGTTTGAGCGTGGCTATCTATGTCTCAGCGTAGCTATCTATGTCTGAGCGTGGCTATCTATATCTGAGCGTGGCTATCTATGTCTGAGTGTGGCTATCTATGTCTGAGCGTGTCTATCTATGTCTGAGCGTGGCTATCTATGTCTAAGCGTGGCTATCTATGTTTGAGCGTGGCTATCTATGTCTGAGCGTGGCTATCTATGTTTGAGCGTGTCTATCTATGTCTGAGCGTGGCTATCTATATCTGAGCGTGGCTATCTATGTCTGTGCGTGGATATCTATGTCTGAGCGTGGCTATCTATGTCTGAGCATGGCTATGTCTGGGCGTGGCTATGTCTGGGCGTGGCTATCTATGTCTGAGCGTTGCTATCTCTATCTATGTCTGAGCGTGGCTATGTCTGGGCGTGGCTATGTCTGGGCGTGGCTATCTATGTCTGAGTGTGGCTATCTATGTCTGAGCGTGGCTATCTATGTCTGAGCGTGGCTATCTATGTCTGAGCGTGGCTATCTATGTCTGAGCGTGGCTATCTATGTCTGAGCATTGCTATCTATGTCTGAGTGTGGCTATCTATTTCTGAGCGTGGCTATCTATGTCTGAGTGTGGCTATCTATGTCTGAGCGTGGTTATCTATGTCTGAGCGTGGCTATCTATGTCTGAGCGTGGCTGTCTATGTCTGAGTGTGGCTATTTATGTCTGAGCGTGGCTATCTATGTCTTAGCGGTGCCATCTATGTCTGAGCGTGGCTATCTATGTCTGAACGGTGCTATCTATGTCTGAGCGTGGCTATCTATGTCTGAGCGTGGCTATCTATGTCTGAGCGTGGCTATCTATGTCTGAGCGTGGCTATGTCTGAGCGTGGCTATCTATGTCTGAGCGTGGCTTTCTATGTCTGAGCGTGGCTATGTCTGAGCGTGGCTATCTCTGTCTGAGCGTTGCTATCTATGTCTGAGCGTAGCTATCTATGTCTGAGCGTAGCTATCTATGTCTGAGCGTGGCTATCTATGTCTGAGCGTGGCTATCTATGTCTGATTGTGGCTATCTATGTCTGAGCGTGGCTATCTATGTCTGAGCGTGGCTATCTATGTCTGAGCATGGCTATCTTTATCTGAGCGTGGCTATCTATGTCTGAGTGTGGCTATCTATGTCTGAGCGTGGCTATGTCTGAGCGTGGCTATGTCTGGGCGTGGCTATCTATGTCTGAGCGTGGCTAACTATGTCTGAGCGTGGCTATCTATGTCTTAGCGTTGCTATCTATGTCTGAGCGTTGCTATCTATGTCTGAGCGTGGCTATCTATGTGTGAGCATGGCTATCTATGTCTGAACGTGGCTATCTATGTCTGAGCGTGGCTATCTATGTCTGAGCCATGCTATCTATATATGAGAGTGGCTATCTATTTCTGAGCGTGGCTATCTATGTCTGAGCGTGGCTATCTATGTCTGAGCGTGGCTATCTATGACTGAGCGTGGCTATCTATCACTCGCATATAATCAGTCAACATCATCGATCTGCACTATTCTCAACAACAAAAATACCATTAGCCGATGTATGCATCAAGAATGTCTACATTAAATTACACGTTCTTACGCTCCTTATTAGTCCACAAGTAATTTTATTGGAATAAACTAGATTGTGCCGGGGCGCCGTGGCGCCTGCGGCGCCCCGTTTTTTTGGGCGACTACGGCGCCAACCTTTTTTTAAAGACCAACTAACTTGTCCTTTTTTGATAAATACGAATTATTAAACTTTCTGAAATGTACGCAAAGTATTTAATAATAATAATAATAGGGGTTGTATTTTGCGCACCGATGCACACCAAATAATGACGTCATCATATTAAATATTTTTACAGCGCTCATCAACACACAGATTTTTCAACTAAACTAACTGCTGTAGACTGTCGTACATCGCTGCTCAGCGTTACGTTACAAACATACAGTACCACACCACTGGGTGTTTATTATATTTAATAGGTTAATAATAATGTTTGAAGAATTATTTATCTTTTAGTACGCAACTCTTTTTAGTATTTTCCATTTATTTGTTTGAGGGAAACTATTTCATTTAACGATTTGTTTTCTTAAAGAGTATTATTCTAGAACAAATTATGTACGCTTTAGTAGGTGTTACTTTATTTGTTTTTTTTTATTTGTATATTTTCAATCATTTTATTTTTACAACTTATTTACTCACCTTGAATCTATTAATAAAAAACCCAATTAGACCGAGTGCTTAATATAATAGAACAATCAGACTGATAGCTTAATATAATAGAACAATCAGACTGAGTGCTTAATATAATAGAACAATCAGACTGAGTACTTAATATAATAGAACAATCAGACTGAGTGTTTAATATAATAGAACAATCAGAGTGTTTTGATAAATACCGTTGAATTTATCATCAGGTGTGAGAAAGATAGGCACTGAAACAATGACTTTGATATCAGTATATATAGTTTATAGTTTAAGTTTAAACACTGACAATGATTGGACTTACATGACATTTTATTATTTTCACAAAAATTAAAATGTGTTCAAATTGATGGGGAAAAAATCACAAAACCTAAAAGATGTTGTTTATTAGTATTTAATCTCAATCAGTCTTAAGGGAATAAAATGTATGTTACATTTTAAAAGAAATATCACTGATTCGTTACTTTAAATTACCTTGTCTTCCGTATACAATTTAGTTTGTTTTACAGAAAAGAAGAGAGAAATATGTACTATTTAATAAACTTGTTAATCTCATGTTAAATCTGCCCATGAAGCGCAACTTAGTTTAATTTGTATTTACATCAGCGCCGCACCACATAGCACAGTTACGAACATTTTAAATGTGCCGATATACTTGAGAAAACTTTTATTCACAGAGATAATTAAAAAATACTTTCTTTTTTTTAAAAAAAAATCAACATTAAAAGACAATTTAAATACTTCAAAATAGTGCACTAATAATTTTTATTACTTAAATATTTCAGTGTGTGTGGCTTAAATTTAGCAAATAAAATGACACATAGAAAGGTAGTTATCGCTAAACACTTTTCTTACACATCGGACGTTAGCTCTGGGGCGTATTTCCAGAATGCAATATATTGACGCCCGTCATAATCTTCTAGAGTAAAGATGATTGCTATCAGGCAACAAGACACAAGTTAGGGGCGGACCATAATCACAACGCTAGGTCTATAAATGTAAAAACCTTAAACATTAATTAATTATAAAATCTGTGTTTATTGTAAATATGATTTTTATCTCTATTACTGAAGGATGACATTGACGTAGCTAGTGTGTATTTTACACTTTGTCTTAAGATTATTTTGTAGGATGTCATTGACGTAGCTAGTGTGTATTTTACCCTTTGTCTTAAGATTATTGTGTAGGATGTCATTGACGTAGCTAGTGTGTATTTTACCCTTTGTCTTATGATTATTGTGTAGGATGTCATTGACGTAGCTAGTGTGTATTTTACCCTTTGTCTTAAGATTATTGTGTAGGATGTCATTGACGTAGCTAGTGTGTATTTTACCCTTTGTCTTAAGATTATTGTGTAGGATGTCATTGACGTAGCTAGTGTCTATTTTACCCTTTGTCTTAAGATTTTTGTGTAGGTTGTCATTGACGTAGCTAGTGTGTATTTTACCCTTTGTCTTATGATTATTGTGTAGGGTGTCATTGACGTAGCTAGTGTGTATTTTACCCTTTGTCTTAAGATTATTGTGTAGGATGTCATTGACGTAGCTAGTGTGTATTTTACCCTTTGTCTTAAGATTATTGTGTAGGATGTCATTGACATAGCTAGTGTGTATTTGACCTGTTGCCGTTAGTTTTGGTGTAGCACTCAAATGTCTCGGCCGTTATAAAAGATTAATATATCTAATAAAATAAATTTCAAATAGAAAGGAGAAATTACAAAAAAATTATAAATTGAACAAATGTCACGTACAACGATTTATATAATGCTTTTTTATGTTACTTTTCTTTATGATATGTACGTTAGGGGCCCGGTGGCATGCGTGCTCAGCTTGCGTATAGTTAGTCTTTGGTACAAAAACAGAAGTCAGTTATTACAGTTAGTTATTTAGTACAAAAAGAGTTGTCAGTTATTACAGTTAGTCATTTGGTACAAAAAGAGAAGTCAGTTAATATAGTTAATCATTTGGTACAAATAGAGAAGTCAGTTAATACAATAACGTAGAAAGAAATAATAATGTGTATTACAAGAGCCTACTAGTTAATAATCATTTGTATTACAAGAGTCTAGGGGTTAATAATCATCTGTATTACAAGAGCCTATGAGTTAATAATCATCTAACATACAAGAGCGTAAAGTACGTCCGTCTGTTATGTCCACACGCCCCTCCCTCACGTTCTACTTTAACCCCCCCCCCTACGTTATGAACCCTTGGCTCTGAAATTTGAATTTTAATTTGATATTCCATTCATTAAATTTAGGTAAGATTCAATTGTTTGAAGCAGTTTCGTTTACTTATGTGTAAGATTCTGAAATTTAAAAAAAAAATATTTTAAAAAAAAACAAAAAAAAAACAACAAAACAACAAAAAACTTGTCACCCAGAAGTATATGCGAGGTACTTACCTTTCGTATAGGACGCAATAAACTTCTTATTAGAAAGAGCGTCTGTAACAGAAAAGATAATGTAATTTACTATACTTAAAGAAACAATCATTCAAATATGTCCTATTTAAGAAACTAGTTTAATTTACGTTTAAATCTATGAATAAGAAAGTACTCAAGTTAAATTTGTGTTGCCATCAGTGCTGCACCACAAAGCACCGCTAGGAACATATTTAATGTGTCGATATACTTGAGAAAAAATATTTACTGAGAGAAATAGTCTAGCAATATTTTCATATATTAAATCAAGCATAAAAAGTACATAAAAAGCTATAAAACATTTGACAAATTCTATTTCTTACTTATATGTGTCAGTTGACTTTCGATAATAAAACAAAAATTTAGAAACAAGAAAAAAGTGTTTAATGTCTGTATTTTTATGATAAATAAAACAATGAAATTATTTCATATTTTATTATTGATATAATTGAGTAAATGTTTGACTGAGCGACTACTATATAATAAACATGTGTTCCATTCTTATTCAGGTGGCATGCCACTTGATTTTGCTCCCTAGCAATAAGGGATACAATTGTAATGATTAAATATTCATATAGACTATAAGCATTTAATAGGCTTCAGAATTTTTTAATTTATTTTTTTAAAATACCAGTCAATATTGCTTTAGAGCGAATACCAGCTAATGACTAAGTTGTTGATATTAGAGATATCAAACCACCAACCTGCCATTATGAAAGATAATACAACACACTATTAAAACAAAAAGTAGTAAATACATAGCTATTAAAGAATACACATCACGTAATATAGAGTAAATTACCACTTTGCAAACGCTTTACGCTAAAATTAGCACGACTTCTTGCTATCAAGGCTTAGTTTCTAAACCGCTCGACATGGAGTAAAAATGAAAGCACCTACAAGTAGTATGACCACAAGACTACTATAATGTGAAAGCATTTTTGTAATACTACACGAGGTTAGAGTGTAAAAGCAATATTAGCTGACCCAGCAAGCTACCGCCTGAGAAACACTTTTTTGCGTATTTTTTTTCAAAGGAAACACTTTGACGTCATAGGAAACACATAACCAAAATCACCAAAAAATCATTTTTTAATTAAGGGAGTCTAACAAATAACACTGGAGATTGTCAGGTTTCGTTGTCTAGGGTTCTGGTCCAAGGCTCACACACCAACAACTGTTGTACAGTAATTGAACTCAAGTCCCTTTTTACAGCAATCTTTATTTACATGAGTCCCCACATGTCACCTATGTACAACTCTCCCGCTACCAAATCTCCATGTCTCTTAATTACAACATAGGCTCGTCGTACAGTCCAGCCGGCCAACACGGCAACCCTAAAGCTCGGGTATTCCTCGTGTTCACCGTCACCCGGCGACTTGTGTCCGTACCTCTCCTACAGCCGAGACATACCTGAGTTATATGCCGTGGGCCTGGACAGACCTTGCATGGACTGCTCCACGCACCCCACGTGAATCTCGTTCACAAACATCACAACATGAGCTTGTGACCGGCAAAATACAACTTTCACAAACAGTGATTCTCATACCCCTGACAGAGATGTCAATAATAATGCAAAAACCTTTATTAAAGAAATTAGAGCCCAAATAACTAAGTTCTGTATGATTTGTACATTTAAATAAAGGCACACAGAACCAAAGTACAACATAGTAGACTGACAATATCAGTATAAGCTTTTTTTTTTTTTTACAAAATAAACTTTAGGTAGATAAAATACGCTTAGAAATAAAATAACATAACATAAAATATAACATAATCTACAGTCACTGGTCAGGGCAGCAAACAGTGCAAACAAAAGTGTCCTGTTTTAAGGATGCACAATTTTTCGTGCACTGTGCATGCCACCAGCCATCACACACATCACATTGGACCCAGACCTCTGCCCCTGCCCCTTTTTTGCACCCTTGACACATTCCTGCCAACAAGTAATCCTCTTATATATTAAAAATATTGTCTACAACGATGTCAAATTCTACTTTTTTAATTAACTGTGCGTTCAGATAGATCTATTACTGGATACTTCTTTAATTTCTTGGACTCCACTATTTTCCTTTTTTATCTTCTCTTCTTCTCTGTTTCGTCTTGGTTGGAGCATTTACAGTTTTCTTCTTGTTTTTATTCCTTGTAACAAAAGCTGGCAGCTTTAAAATGTCATCTACTGTCAAGTTAGCTTTGACTGTACAGTTTTGGGGTTCTTCTTCTGCTACACTGCACGTTTCTATTAGCCCCACAGCTAAGGCTTGAAACTTAATAAATGTCTCTTCTTCCTCTTTGCTAATTTGACCTCCTCTTTTGGCGTGAGTATGGTCTTTGCATAGGCTAAGACAGGCCGTTTGCCTGTCAATTTGTAGTAAATAGTAGCAAGTGGAATGCCAAAGTCTTTAGAAGCCTTTCTAATAGAGAGCCGCTTTTCCCTAATACTAGCCAATGCCGCATTGATTACATCTGGGCTCTGTTTTGTTCTTAGGCTAGACATTGCTTTAAATCTGAAATATAATTATATTCTATTTAATTTTCATCCTAATAAAAACTTAGGAGTCTAGATATAGACTAGACTTAGATATTTACCTTAATTTTCCTATATGAAAAAGTGTTTGCCCTGAAGTAATATTCTACAATAAAACAAATATTCTTCAACGTTAACATGCCCTCAAAACAAACATTACTATTTTCAAATAACTCTAGAGGCCAAGAATTAGTCCCATATCTACTTTTTTTTCTACAGAAATAAAAGCGTTTCGTACGAAGTAAAAACTAACTTTAAGCTTACTTCGTCGTAAACACCACTTTAAAAAGAACATTACCATTAAAAAACATTGCAAAGTTTAACAGAGTGGTTACTGACCTATTAGTAAGTGATTATGCAATCCCAAAAAGAGAGTTTTCCAAATCAAACAGGAAAAGTAGTCTTAACCCGGATATCACCATTGTTCTTCCTAGGGAAGTTGACAGCATACAAGGCGCAAGTGTCAAGATAGTGACACAAATTTACTCACAAAATAATATTTCCCGGAAAACGAAACGATGAAATGATATTGAAAAATGGACTATTTCGACCTATGCATGTTCGTTTTTGTGTTAGACAAGCAAATAAACATACAGAGAACGCTTAATGAAATAGTGTTTCGTACGACATAGCGTTTCTCTAGTGGTAATTTACTCTAGTTCTTCTTGGCAGAGATGGTAATGTTCATAGAGTCTCCAAAAACTCATCGTTTTATGATTGGTTGTAATGACCAATATTATTGTATCAAGGAGAAGTATGATTGGTTGTAATGTCCAATATTTACTTATCAAGGAGAAGTATAATTGGTTGTAATGTCCATATTATTCTATCAAGGAGAAGTATGATTAGTTGTAATGTCCAATATTATTCTAACAAGGAGAAGTATGATTGGTTGTAATGTCCAATATTATTCTATCAAGGAGAAGGTGGAGAGATATATTCAACGTTAAAATGAAAAATAAACAAATGGAGATAATAAAAAGTCGGTGCAAAAAATTATTATTTTTTATTGTTAATGATTTGTAAGAACCAAATCATTCGCTTTTTAAATATCACAATTGCTTTAACAATATAATGACAATAACATAGAATAATGCGACATTCAACTTAAGTTTCTAAACATCATATAAAAAAGAACATTAAAACACAAATTTCACGTACATTATTTAAACAAAAAGAACTAAGATAGTGAATAACAATGAATTTTAAATATAAATAAATGATTAACAACACTATTATAAAGGTAAAAGTAAATTTTATCAAAAACCTATCTTTTAACTATAGATACTTTTTTTTATTTTTAATATGAATATTTATTTCTAAATGACGTCATTACTTTATTTGTTTTCAGTTACTTTAATAACATTAATTGTAGGCAATAATTATGTAATGTAAAAATATATAATTATTAAAAGCCTAAGACTCTTGATGGAACCATTGTCATCCGTTTTAAAACTGCTAATTTATAATAAAGAAATAAAAGGTCCAATAATAACCACAATCTTCACTTTGTTTATTTACAGTAATATGTACTTCAAATAACAATGGTTACTACTTATTTTTGTGTTTGCAATATTTACTAAGTGGTTTTTTTCTATGTCAGTATTTATCATTATGGATGTACTATGTCTTGTCATTTATGTAGTTAGTATGATATGATGTTTATGTAATTAATATATGTAGTGTTGTCTTCATGTAAAGCGCTGTGAGCCCGGTTCCTGGCTGGGATACAGGCGCTATATAAATTATCATTTTATTATTATTATATTATTCACGCCTCGCATAAACTACTGTCAGTATGCCTCAAAATATTTCATTACTTCTATGTTTGAATAATTTAAGAGACTCATGAGTAAATGACACATGAAAGATTAGGTATTGTATGTTGACTATTACGTTGTTGTATCCGCACCTATAGCTGATGAGCTCTACTAACATCACTTTTTTATTACTTTTGACCAGAAGCGTCACTAGCTCTGGTGTCACCCGGGGCGGTAGCTCATTGTGTCACGCCCTAATGATTTAATCCATAGAACTCCTCCGTGGTTTCCAGTGCCAAATAACGGGAATATATGGAATTTTATGGTTGGGTATCACCCCCCTGATGGTGTTATCCGGGGCGGCCCGCCCCCTCCGCACCCCCCTAGCGACGCCACTGCTTTTGACATTTATGTAGTTCCACCCCGTCCTTCAGCTGACCTCAAAGATATACTCAATCTTCCTGACGTGAAAATTGAGTGTAGCAGTGACCCCTGACCTCTACATCACTTTTGTATTACTTTTGACATGTATCTAGTTCCACCCCGTCCTTCAGCTGACCTCAAAGATATTCTGAATCTTCCTGACGTGAAAATTGAGTGTAGCAGTGACCCCACACCTCTGCATCACTTTTGTATTACTTTTGACATTTATGTAGTTCTACACCATCCTTCAGCTGACCTTAAAGATATACTCAATCTTCCTGACGAGAAAATTGAGTGTAGTAGTGACCCCTGACCTCTAATTCACTTTTGTATTACTTTAGACATGTATGTAGTTCCACCCCGTCCTTTAGCTGACCTCAAAAATATACTCAATCTTCCTGACGTGAAAATTTAGTGTAGCAGTGACCCCTGACCTCTACATCACTTTTAATTAGCTACACAGTTCATCACTGACGCATTGGTAAAAGTACATCCATTTTGAATAACATCATAAACATCTTGTGGGAATGCCGCAGCACAAAAAAAAATATTGAACTTATTAAATAGTTGTTTGTAGAATTTTACATAAATGAGCATATCCATTATTTATTCCGTGTCAATTCGAGCGTATTGCACTAATTAAGCCTATGATAAAAATAGGATCAAACCCTTACATATGTATACACTCTTGGTTAATTCTAAAACAACCCGTATAAATAGAAGGACCTGAACAATAAAACATTTTTTACTTTATTTAATGTGTCCTAAGAAGAAATTTTTTCCATGCCAAAATGATATACTTGTTATCTTAAAGCGTAACTTATGTAACATGGTAGATATCAAAATGATATACTTGTTATCTTAAAGTGTAACTTATGTAACATGGTAGATATCTAAATGATATACTTGTTATCTTAAAGTGTATCTTATGTAACATGGTAGATATCTATTCTGAGACTTACTACAGAACAAGGTGTTAGATGTCAAGACGGTCTGGATATTCAGGCATGTAAACAACGTCACCAAGTGCTTTTATTTAACACACCTGACTCGTCAATCAGAATCTCCAGAGATAGAGAGGGGACGAGAAAGATAGAGAAGGGGCGAGAGCGAGAGAGCGACACAGACAGTGAGATAGAGAGAGAGGGGAGACAGAGAGAGGTTGAGAGAAAAATATGGGGGTGAGAGAGAGATAGAGAGGTGGCGAGAGTTAGAGAGCGACACAGACAGAGAGATAGAGAGAGAGGGGAGACAGAGAGAGGGCGAGAGAAAAATATGGGGGCGAGAGAGAGATAGAGAGATGGCGAGATTGAGAGAGCGACACAGACAGAGAGAGAGAGAGACAGAGAGAGGGGAGACAGAGAGAGGGGGGATGAGAGAGAGGGGCGAGGGAGATACAGAGTGGGCAAGTGTGTGAGAGCGACACAGACAGAGAGAGAGACAGAGAGAGGGAGGGTGAGAGAAAGATATGGGGGTGAAAGAGAAAGGGCTAGATGGAGAGAAAGAGAGAGAGAGGGGAGTGAGAAAGACAGAGAGAGAGATACAGATATATACAGAAAGAAAGAGACAGAGAGAGAGGGCGAAAGAGAGAGACAGGCAGAAAGAGAGACATACAGACATAAAGAGAGAGAGACAGAGTCAGAGAAGGGGCGAGAGAGAGATACAGAGAGAGACAGACAGAGAGATAGCGAGACAAAGAGAGAAGGGCGATAGAGAGATAGAGAGAGACAGACAGAGAGGGCGAGAGGGAGAGAGAGACAGAGAGAGAGGGCGAAAGAGAGAGACAGGCAGAAAGAGAGACAGACAGACATAAAGAGAGAGAGACAGAGTCAGAGAAGGGGCGAGAGAGAGACACAGAGAGAGACAGACAGAGAGATAGCGAGACAAAGAGAGAAGGCCGATAGAGAGATAGAGAGAGACAGACAGAGAGGGCGAGAGGGAGAGAGAGACAGAGAGAGAGAAAGGGGGTAAGAGATAGAGAGCGACAAGGAGAGAGAGACATACAGAGAGAGAGACAGAGAGAGAGAAAGGTGCGAGAGACACAGAGAGAGAGACAGAGAGAGGGGGCTAGAGAGACAGAGAAAGCGAAAGAAAAGGGACACAGAGTGACTTAAGAGACAAAAAGAGACAGAGAGAGAGAGACAGACAGAGAGACAGAGGGAGAGAAAAAGTGACATATTGAGACAGAAAGAGACATAGAGAAACAGAAAGAGAGACAGATAGAGAGAGGGTGAGTAACAGATAGAGACAGACAGACAGAAAGAGACAGAGAGAGGGGGCGAGAGGCAGAGAGACAGACAGAGAGAGAAGGCGAGAGGCAGAGAGACAGACAGAGACATAGAGAGGGGCGAGAGGCAGAGAGAAAGACAGAGAGTAAGGGCGAGATGGAGAGAGAGACAGGGAGAAAGAGAGACAGGGAGAGGGGCGAGAGGGAGAAAAACAGAGAAAGAGACAGAGAGAGAGACAGAGAGAGAGAGACGATTTATCCAGTCTCCATTACTTTGCTTCAAATATTCAAACATTTTTCTAAGTGTTTATATTTTAATTAATAGAGAAACTGCTCGTTTCTGTCAACGATGGTCATCTATACAAGTACTTTTTATGTGAGCTTTTATTTTTTACATGTTTTCAATTAGCACATACGTCATTCTAATAAGTTTAACTAACCTCATCAGCACCAAGTCACAGTGATGTGTAATTCGTGGTTTGCTAGCTGCACGGTGACAAGATGCAACTTTCTACTTCAGTATACAAATATTTATGTTTATATCATCTTTTCAAAACGCATGTTACAGGTTGTTGTTTTTTTTTACTTGTAAGCTTTGTCAATTTTAATTTTTTGCATTTCCGTCTCACAAAAATGCTGCCCCCCCCCCCCACTTTTCACCTTATCGGCCATTGCGGAACGTTTAAAGATTGCAACCTTCACATCATTAACAATAAGTTGAGTGAATTGGCCAGAAAAATATATTTATTACACACTCTTGAATATGCTTATTCTCAAATGTAACTTACTGTTAGTGTACCTCGCCACGTCCAATATTTCTTTAGTACTTATTGCTAGTGTACCTTGCCACGTCCAATATTTCTTTAGTACTTATTACT
>MUZC01000089.1:156942-173392 GCA_002072015.1 Radix auricularia | reverse complement strand
TAGTGTACCTCACCACGTCCAATATTTCTTTAGTACTTATTGTTAGTGTACCTCGCCACGTCCAATATTTCTTTAGTACTTATTGCAAGTGTACCTCGCAACGTCCAATATTTATTTAGTACTCATTAAGTTCTGTACGACTCTTTTCATTTGTTTCAGTTATTCATTTCTGTACATAACACTACACTTAATTTGATGGTTTTTTTTTTTTAAATTAAACCAAACGACCATTAGTTGTGCTTTTCTTCTTTGCTTATGAAATCATTTAGTTAATTGTGCTCTTTTTTTCTATAATTTCAAGCTGGCGTATTGCAATTTTCTGCAAAATCTTAAGTATTTATTCTTGTAGATAACAAAGACAAGTTTATTATAGCATCTGTGTCAACTATAAATTAGTATTTTTAAGAATTATCTAAAAACCATTGAAATGAGTTCTTTGGAATTGGACTTAGATGTTATCTGAGGTAGGAGATTCTTATCATTTTATTGGCATTGTATCCCTATTTATAGGGATCGAGATCAAGTGACTTAGCACTTGAATGAAAGAGATGTGTTCTCTATTCGAATTGGGGAGGTGGGCATTGCTTGTTACTGAAACAGTAACCTAAGCATATATGATAAAATATAAATAAACATTTTATGGTTTGTATTAAATTCGAATTAAATACTATTTTAAAAAGCTTTTTTATTATTTGATTTTTATATACATTTAATTTTTTTTTACAGTCATAGAAAGAGCTAACAAACAAAAGGCATTAACATTGAGAGTTCTTAAAATTTATATTGTTAAAAGGATGGGTTTTTTAAGGAACAAATTCTAATCATTAATCGTCCAAAGTATGTAGTTTAAAAACAAGAAAAATTCAAGATACTATTAATTTCAAAAGCACTGGTGCTTGGTGGTGCATCGCTAACAAGAATAAACATTTTCATTACCAACATTTAATAACAAAGGAAGTAAATTGAAAAAAATTTAGACAACATACAACTTTACTAACATTATATAAACTATGAACTCACTCAAAAAATCTACTTAATTGAACACATTTACTACAGTACGCACCAAAGTGATGGGTTTATTTATAGAGCTGTAAAATGGAGTGTATAAAACAATAATGATGAAATATATAACATATAACTATTGTAAATCTAAACTTAATGCTATCTCATAGCTCCCTTTCAAAGCCAATAATTTTCATATCGGACGTTAGCTATGTCATAACTTGGGCTGGGCTGAGGGGCGTATTTATTAGGTGGAAATAAAATGACGTCATTTATGATCTTCTATAGTAGACGTGACTGCTATCAGTCAACAAGTTATGATCTTCTAGAGTCAAGGTGACTGCTATCAGTCAACAATTTATGATCTTCTAGAGTAGATGTGACTGCTATCAGTCAACAAGTCATCATCTTCCAGAGTCGAGGTGACTGCTATCAGTCAACAAGTCATGATGTTTTAGAGTCGAGGTGACTGCTATCAGTTAACAAGTCAACAGGTGAATATTATTATTTCCACAACAAGTAACGACTTTTATTTCTATTGCTGAAGGATATCAATGACGTAGCTAGTGTGTATTTTACCTGTTGCCGTTAGATGATGGTGTAGTACTCGCATCTCTCGACCGTTTTAAACGATTTATGTTTCTATTAAAGTAAATTTAAATTGAAAAGACCAATTATATATTATAAATTAAAGCTATTTAACAAATGTCACGTACAACGGTTTATGTGATGTTAATTAATAATAGATTTCTTTATGACATGTAAATTAGGGGCCCCTTGGTAGAGTGGCATGCGGACTCAGCTTGTGTAAAGTGAGTCATAGGTACAAAAAGAGAAGTCAGTTAATACACGAGTGTAGAGAGAAATAAGGCTTTTGTAATACTATAGAGTAGAAAGAAATAATAATGTGTATTATAAGAGCCTAGGAGGTAATAATCCTCTGTAATACAACAACATAGAAAGTAATAATCATCTGTAAATTACGTTCGTCTGTAATGTCCAATCATTGCTCCCTCACGTTCTACTTTGACCTTCCCTGTATTCTAAATCCCTGAATCTAACATTTTAATTATTTTTTTATTTTCCATTCATTAAAGATTCAGTAAGACTCAATTGCAATTTTTCAACAACTACCACTCATAAGTACCTTTGAATTATATGCCTTCCATTTAGGACGCAATAATCTTCTTAAGGGAATGAGAGCCTGTAAAAGATAAAATAAGTAATTTAGATTATTTTAATAAAACGATTAATTAAATATGTACCATTTAAGAAAGAATTTTAATTTTCTGTTACATCGACACATAATAAAATACTCAAGTTTAAATTGTGTTGACATCAGTGCTGCACCACAAAGCACCGTTTCGAACATATTTATGTGTCAATATACTTGAGAAAACTTATCTACTGACAGAAATAACAAGTATTGATATAATAAAACAAATTTAAAAGTAAATAAAAAATCTATAACACATTTGAAAAAATAATTTTTCTTATTTAAATGTCTCAGTGTTTTATTACTTGACTTTGACTATAAAATAAAATGTAGAAAGATGAAACAAGTGTTTAATGTCTGTATTTTAAAATCATTAAAGCAATAAAATATTTTCATATTTTATTATTAATATAATTGTGTAACAGTTTGAGGGCACGGCGGTTCAATTTCCAATATGAGATACAATTTTATTTTACTCAAGTGGCATGCCACTTGATTTCGCTCCCTACAATAAGGGATACAAAGTTACTCAATAAATATTAATATATTAGCTTTTAATTGGTATTTTAATTGTGTTTTATAAATGCTAGTCAGAATTTATTTCGAGCAAATACCAGGTTATAACTATGTTGTTGATATTAGAGATTAGAAACCACCAGCCTGCCAACATAGAAGATAATACAACACACTATCAAATAATGAAGTAAAATATGCTTAGTTAATAAATTATATACGTCACGTTATATAGTTCTTCTTGGCAGAGATGATAATAATTTTTAGGTCTCCAAAACTCATCACCTTTATAATTATAATCAGTTGTAATATCAAATATTATTGTGGTAAGGAGAGGATGGAGAGATTTTTTAAACAACAAAATGAAAAAAAAATCGATGATAAACATGTCTATGCCAATAATTATTCCCATATGTTAATGATTTGTAATTTAAAAAATCAATCACTTAAAAAAAAATATTATAAATTTTTTAATAAATATGTTGTCGATATCAATATTATTATCTATTATGATCACTATGACAATTGTATTGTGATCCTTATTACAAGCGTATTATAAAGCCCATGACAAATGTATTTAATCCCCATGACAATTGTATTATGATCACATCATCGATCGTGTTTTCCACAAAAAAAAATCTGTGATTGATGTAACTTTTAAACATAATTATTCTGTTATTCTGTTCATTAACCTTGTCAGTTTTATCCCATTCATTTGATAGGAAGGGAGATTACAGCATTAACATTTTTTTATTTAGTTTATGACAATAGTACACAAGAATAATTGATGATGTCATTTAATCAGAAATACAAGACATTGACATTAACCCAGACGTATTAGAAGTTTTTACAACATGATATATGGTCTATGTGAAGCCATCAACTGTAATTCTCTGTACGTGAAGGACAGAAAATAAACAAAACTTTATCCAAGAGATTTACAAGCTGAAACTATCACTGAAAATGATGGATATGAACATTATCGTCATTGATATACTAGAGATTGTGGTGAATGCTTCATTCTAAATGAAAATAACAATGACACAAAAATTTACAGTACTGTCAGGACATTCAAAACACACATCACTTGCAAATATGACAATGTGGGTTATAACTATTAAATACATTAGAGAGTTTTGAAAGAGAGGAAGTCATTTGAACGAATCTGCACTAACTGATGAAATGGAATAAATTCTTTGCTATGATTTCCTTGATATCACTACTGAAATGGTAGAAATGAAGGTGTATTTCCTTGATATCACTACTATAATGGTAGAAATAAAGATGTATTTCCTTGATATCACTACTATAATGGTAGAAATAAAGATGTATTTCCTTGATATCACTACTATAATGGTAGAAATAAAGATGTATTTCCTTAATATCACTACTACAATGGTAGAAATAAAGATGTATTTCCTTGATATCACTACTATAATGTTAGAAATAAAGATGTATTTCCTTGATATCACTACTATAATGGTAGAAATAAAGATTTATTTCCTTGATATCTTTACTATAATGGTAGAAATAAAGATGTATTTCCTTGATATCACTACTATAATGGTAGAAATAAAGATGTACTTCCTTGATATCACTACTATAATGGTAGAAATATAGATGTATTTCCTTTATATCACTACTATAATGGTAGAAATAAAGATGTATTTCCTTGATATCACTACTATAATGGTAGAAATAAAGATGTATTTCCTTGATATCACTACTATAATGGTAGAAATAAAGATGTATTTGTTTAAATGTTGTAAGTAAACAAAAGCCTTCAATAATTCACTTATACACATCTTTTCAAACTTTAATTACAAAATTAAACAACAATTCTCCTCACGATAAACGTACCTTATATTTACCGTAAATTAATTTTTGTGTACGTTATGAATATGAATGATAATTTAATGCATTATTACTTGTATATAGGCTATTATTTTTTATGTAAAGCACTATGAGCCAAGTCCTTACTTGGGTAAAAAAAATTAATTAATTATTGATTTATTATTTTTATTATCGTGGTCTCCTATCCCATTCACGAACCTCATATAAAAGTTATTTATTTTACAAACGTGAAAATTTACAGCGCGTATATTTTACAACTAAAAATGTACGTGCACCACGTGCGACCGTCTGATTGTGAATGGATGATTTGTTCACAAGAAAGTTATTATACTAAGAAGTACCAACATATAATGAATTCTACAGAGAAAAAGTTCTACCGTTGTAAACATTCAAAGCTCAGTTACTTGGTCCACGATACAATCTTACCCCTGTGTTTATATATTGACTTATTCAAAGCTCAGTTACTTGGTCCATGTTACAAACCTACCGCTGTGTTTATACATTAACACAGTCACCGCTCAGTTACTTGGTCCATGTCAACAAATTACCACTGTGTTTTAACATTAACACAGACAGCGCTAAGTTACTTGGTCCATGTCACCAACTTACCACTGTGTTTATACATTAACACAGTCACCGCTCAGTTACTTGGTCCAAGTCACCAACTTACCACTGTGTTTATACATTAACACAGTCACCGCTCAGTTACTTGGTCCAAGTCACCAACTTACCCCTGTGTTTATACATTAACACAGTCACCGCTCAGTTACTTGGTCCATGTCACCAACTTACCACGTGTTTATACATTAACACAGTCACAACTCAGTTACTTGGTCCAAGTCACCAACTTACCACTGTGTTTATACATTAACACAGTCACCGCTCAGTTACTTGGTCAATGTCACCAACTTACCACTTGTTTATACATTAACACAGTCACCGCTCAGTTACTTGGTCCAAGTCACCAACTTACCACTGTGTTTATACATTAACACAGTCAGCGCTAAGTTACTTTGGTCCATGTCAACAACTTACCACTGTGTTTATACATTAACACAGTCAGCGCTAAGTTACTTGGTCCATGTCAACAACTTACCACTGTGTTTATACATTAACACAGTCACCGCTCAGTTACTTGGACCAAGTCACCAACTTACCACTGTGTTTATACATTAACACAGTCACCGCTCAGTTACTTAGTCCATGTCAACAACTTACCACTGTGTTTATACATTAACACAGTCACCGCTCAGTTACTTGGTCCATGTCACCAACTTACCACGTGTTTATACATTGACTTATTCAAAGCTAAGTTACTTGGTCCAAGTCACCAACCTATACGTACTTCCCATTAGTCTAAAACTCCGCATGTCGAATTAATGCTTATGTCCCTGCAATATTTTATACGACTCACACATCCTAAGTCGCCTTAATTCAAGAATGTTGAGTTCAAAACCTCCGTATGTCAAATTTTTCAAGGTGTGTGGGTAAAAGATAAAATTGTACTCCTCCACCCCACTGTGAGGTGATTCTTGTGTGTTTCTGTGTTGGTGGGGGGGGGGAGGTTGTCGGTGGTGTTGGTATGTTAAAGCTAAGTCACATTCTTTCACAGTAAACATAAAACATCACATTTTCTTCCTGTCAAAACGGNAGAAAAAAAGGGGGGGGGAGGGGCTGGATTCAGCTTTTGAACGAACGGAATAAAGAACCGTATGTTATTGTGTTATTAAATTATATGGATTTATGTTCAATTGCAACTCATATACTGCGTCTATATGATTTGCCGACTCATAAACTCCGTCTATATGATTTGCCGACTCATATACTCCGTCTATTTGATTTGCCGACCCCAACCCCAGCTCAACTCATATACTCCATCTATATGATTTGCCGACCCCAACCCGAGTTCAACTCATATACTCCGTCTATATGATTTGCCGACCCCAACCCCAGCTCTACTCTCCCTAGTCCTAGTTTCCACACCAGAAAAGAAAATTTAAAAAATATTAAAAATTAGCAAAAACAAAACATTTATCTTTTCTGGTGAGTGCTTCTATTATTTGTAAAAATGTTTATTCTCAAATTTAGCTTATTTCATGTGTCCCTCGCCCAATACAATGTTCCCTTAGTACTTATAAAACTATGTACGGTTATTTTCCTTTTCTATGCATAGATCTATGGACAAAACACATCATCTATTTAAAAAAAAAATATAATCAAATAAAAATAAGTTGGGTTTCCCTTGTTCGCTAATGAAAGTATTTAGTCTGCACGTGCGTTGTTTAGTATCATCCTTTCAAGATGACGTAAAACAATTTTATTAGGGCTGCGGAAATTACCGATTAATTTCTCGATTAATTGGTAAATTATTTTATCGATAAAAATTATTTTAATCGATAAAATAGTGATTAAAAATAGAAAAATGTTTTTTTTTATTTATAAATAAATAATTAATAATAGTTTTTTATCATTATTTTTTTACGTACAAACTTCTCCGTTAAGGGAATCGTGAAAGAGTATACTTTAAAATAGCCTGTTTTATGACAATGATATATAAAAAAAACATTGTTTTTAACTATTTAACAATAACAAAATTTAAATTCATTGACATTATATTGAACTACTTATTTTTAAATATATCTTCTAACATTAGTACGTTTTTTAAACTTAATTAAATTAAATACTTAGGTTATGGGCATTTTAAAAAATGCAATAAAAGGGCCCAAAATATAAAAGAAAACGATATAGTGAAAAAAGAGCTTATGAAGTCTTAGTAAAAAATGATAGCTTTCGAACCAATTGAGATAAATGGTGATCTTTTTGTTTTTACTAATCATCAAACAATTACTATACAGCTGTATTACTTTTATATTTATAAAATTAATTTTGAAATTTTCATTCAAGTGCCTCATTTTAATACGTTTTTAACTTGTTTTCAGTAAAAACTGTTTTTAAAAATAACTTAATGCTAATAACAATTGACTGCGTTTATTACTTCCCTTGCAATTTTCAGTTGAATGACATCATTCATCTTTACTTTAAGCTTAACAAAATTATCGATTAATTAATCGGTAATTTTTCAAAAGTTAACGATTAAATTTAATTTAATCGATAACAGGCCTAAATTTTATGTAACATGTGGTATCTTGTTTTGTAGAGAACAAAGGCAAGTATATTATACTCTAAGTAATTTCTTAAGGAATTGTAACATAAAGAAGCTCATTAAACTTGTTGAAAATGTACCACAGTTATATCTTGGGTAGGAGAAACTTAACCATTCATGACATTGTATCCCTATTTAAAGTGATCGAGATGAAGTGTCATAGCACTTGAATAAAATAGACTTGTTTTCTTTTCAGAGAAGCTAAAGGTTTTGTCTACGTGGTTCTAAAATAGTCAGATAAGTATATATGTTAGTACTTAACATAATATTATAGTTTCTTTACACTCTTTATAAATACATTTTAAAAATATATTTTGTCATTCAAAATTGAATATTTCTATATATATTCCGTAGTTACGTCAATTTAAACACTTAAAAGTTACACAAAGTAACAGAAAATCTTTAATATTAAGAGTCAATTTTAAGTTTTAAATCAATATTTATTTGTTGAGAAAAACAAATGTCTAATTAATTGATCGCAGATCGACTTAGTATGTTTGATAAAAATAACACACTTTAATGTTCATCGGCAATAAAAATGTGCGGTGCTGTGTGGTGCATCAATAACGCGAAAAAACAATTGCAATCGGCATTTTTTTATAACAGAAAAATGCGAAATTCAACTTAAGTTTCTCAAAATCATATAACAATGTAAAGAACATCAAAACACAAATTTCATTTACATAATTTTAACTAAAGAAACTAAGATAGTGGATAACAACGAATGATAACTATAAATAAATGATTAACAGCAATATTATACAGATAAAAATTAATTTTAACTAGGAATCATTTACTATATTTTTTTTTTAATTTGAAAATTGGTATTTCTAAATGACGTCATTACTTTTGTGTTTTCAGCCATTCTTAAAAAAATTAAATGTAGGCAATAATTATGTCTAATATATAACGCTGAAAGTTTGTTTGTTTGTTTGTTTGTTACCAATACAAATCCACACCGTTGGACCCAGGGTGGTCAAATTTTGCAGGGGACCCCACTTTGACCTGGAATAGGTCATAGGCTATTTTTTAACCCAAGTTGACCACCCCTAGGGTCAGGGGGGCCATTTTTTTGCTTTTTCCCATATATGAGCAATATAAAAAATGAAAATCACGTCAAGATTATTTGTGTCAAAATAGTGCGCACTGTGCAGGAGTATAATATTAACATTCCCTAAGCGGGAAAACCCCATTATTATTAGACTATAATATTTCCATGACATATCCCCAATCTTTACTTTACATTTAACTCACGGAATTAAATCTATACCCTGAAACTTATTGCAACTTCAAAAGATTCATTATCATCAAGGCATAATCATAGTCATTAACATAAACAATTCATCAGCACCACACCGTTGGACCCAGGGCGGTGGAATTTTGCAAGGGAACCCCAATTTGACCTGGAATAGGTCATAGGCTATGTTTTAACCCAAGGTGACCACCCCTAGGGTAAGGGTGCCCATTTTTTGCTTTGTTCCTTATAAAAGCAATATAAAAAATTAAAATCAAGAATTCTCTTATTTCGCGTATTATACAACTCTCCGTGTAGGTAGAAGCATGACACTTTTGTAAATTGTTGAGTAGCCCCTTTGAACGATTTTTGGCGTAAATATTTTTTAGAAATCACAAAAAGTTTGGCCCGGGGGCCCAAAAACTATTTTTGTAAATACTGAAAATCGATACTTATCCACTTTCCCGAGTAGGTAGAAGCATAAAACTTTGGGAATTTGTTGAGTACACTTCCACAATTGTAACATGTTGCAAAGTTGTTGAATAGCCTAATGTGACAATTATTGGCGGAAAATAATTTTAAATATCACACTCATGGAGACCAGGGGCCCAAAAGCGTTTTTCCCTTTCAAGGACTATATAAAACATGAAAATCACTAATTATCCTATTTAAAGCCTAGGCAGAAGCATGACACTTTGAGAAGTTGTTCAGTACACTTTTCCGGGGGTAACAGGCGAAAACAATATTGAAATTATGACTAATTGGGGCTGGGGGCCCAAGTGTATTTTTTCTTCTATGAAAGCGGACTCATCACTTATTCTCCGATATCCCGTGTGGGTAGAAACATAAAACTTTACAAAGTTGTTGACTAGCCCATTATGACAATAATAATCGGGAAATTATTTTAAAATCCCACTTATGGGGTCCGGGGGCCAAAAATTTTTTTTCTCTTACATGGGCTACTTAAAATATGAAAATCACTAATTATCCTATTTCCCGCGTAGGCAGAAGCATGAAACTTTGCAAAATTACTCAGCAGCTTATTGGGACAATTATTTTTGTAGGAAATAACTTTAAATATCACACTCATGGGTGCCCGGGGGCCTAAAAGCATTTTTTTCCATTACAAGGACTAAATAAAATATGAAAATCACTAATTATCCTATTTCCCGCGTAAGCAGAAGGATGAAACTTTGGGTAGTTGTTCAGTACAGTTCCACGATGGTAACAAATGATTACAATATTTAAATTCTCACTTCTTGTGGGTTGTGGGCCCAAATGAAGTTTTTTTTCCTTATGTTAGCTTTATAAAAACTGAAAATTTCTAATTCTCCTTTTTCCCGTTTAGGTAAAAACATGAAAATTTTGGCAGCTATTCAGTACACGTCCATGATGGTAACAGTTGAAAATAATATTTAAATTCTCATTTCTGGGGGCCGGGGGGCCCGCATGTTGTTTTTCTTATTTTAACAAATTTACTCATCCCTAGTCCTCTAACTTTCCGGAAGATGCATAAAACTTTGTTATGTTGTTGAATAGCCTCTTGCCGAGATTATTGGAATTTTTTAAAATTTACCATTAAATTTCATGGAGCTGGGGGCCAAAAAATTTAATTTCTCCTTTTACTGAATATTGCAATTTTTCGTTTTTCCGTTTATGTAGAAACATGAGAATTTGGGAAGTTGTTTAGTACACTCCGGAAAATGGTAACAGGCAAAGAATATCTTAAGTATCACTCAGAGTGAACCGGGGAGCCTCAATGTATTTTTTTAAAATATAAAAACTGATTCATCACTAATTTTCGGATTCCCCATGTAGTTAGAAGCATGAAACTTTAAGGAAACTGTTAAGTACACACCCGGGCTGGTAACAAGCGAAACAGATATTTAAATTGCCACTCAATGGGAGACGGGGAGCCAAATGTATTTTTTTCTAAAATACAAAGTTAATCACAAATTCTTCAACATCCTGTGCAGGTAAAATCATGCATATTTGGGATGGTAGCAGGCAAACTTATCACTCAATTGCAGTTTTTTCACCTTATATTAGCTAAATTACAAATAAACAAAAACTTTGGATACTCTGTAAATGCATTTTTTTTTAAAACTCGGAAGATACAAATTTGAAGACCTATGTTAAAATTCGTTTGGTCAATAAAATAATATTTTTTCAATCTTTTGTGACCCTTGGCCCCTAATCTCTTTTTCGTTAACGTTTAAAACATTTTACCATTCGTTACCACTCTATTTTTNCACTCAATGGGAGACGGGGAGCCAAATGTATTTTTTTCTAAAATACAAAGTTAATCACAAATTCTTCAACATCCTGTGCAGGTAAAAGCATGCATATTTGGGATGGTAGCAGGCAAACTTATCACTCAATTGCAGTTTTTTCACCTTATATTAGCTAAATTACAAATAAACAAAAACTTTGGATACTCTGTAAATGCATTTTTTTTAAAAACTCGGAAGATACAAATTTGAAGACCTATGTTAAAATTCGTTTGGTCAATAAAATAATATTTTTTCAATCTTTTGTGACCCTTGGCCCCTAATCTCTTTTTCGTTAACGTTTAAAACATTTTACCATTCGTTACCACTCTATTTTTTAAATAAAATTTGGACTAACAAACATATTCATCATGATCCAAATGGAAATAAGCTTTTGTTTTGAACTATACGATTCGCAACCATAGGGCCACGGACCCAAATTTTAGTTTTTAAAATAAGTTTTAATTTTTAATAGCAAAAACACATTTTAGGACTGGAGACCGGTTTGTTATTTTTAACATAAGTTATTTAAAAGGTAATTTAAAAATTGTCTATTGAGTTAATGGATAAATTATTGAACAAAAGAGATTTTTAAAATAATACAATTTCCAATGGGGTTATGAACTTTTAACGGCTGTTCCAAGACGGTTTAGTTAATATATTTAGCATATCCATCACGATTTAGATTGAAATCAAAGGGATATTGAATTAGTGTTTACCGCTTCTAAGCGCTAACTGAAATCTTAAAATACCGCTGCAAAGCGCGGGTAATTAGCTAGTAACTTATAAATATAAAATTACTTAAAGCCTGAGACACTTTACAGAACAATTGCCTTCCGTTTAAAAAATGTACCTCATAATATAGAAATACAAGGCCTAATAATAATCACAACCATCACTTTGAATATATACAGTAATATTATTATCAAATAACAATGGTTACTACTTTGTTTGTGTGTTTGCTCTATTTACAAAGAGTTTTTTTCTATGTCAGTATTATCATTATGGATTCTCGCCTCGCATGTATTACTGTAATTATACCTCAAACTATTTCATAGCGTCTGTTTGCTATAATTAAGGCCACATTAAAGATTGGTATTACATATTGACCATTACATTGTTGAATCCGTCCTGATAACTGATGATCTTTCATCAGATCAATTTTATATTACTTATGGACTTTATGTAGTTTTTTAAAAAGTTTTGTTAATTGTAATTTTTGGCTTTACCGTCTCAAAAAGTTGCTACCCCAGCCTCACCCGTCTTATTGGCCATTGAGAAACGTTCATGTATTGCTACCCCAGCCTCACCCCTCTTATTGGCCATTGAGGAACGTTCATATATTGCTACCCCAGCCTCACCCCTCTTATTGGCCATTGAGGAACGTTCATGTATTGCTACCTCCACACCATAATTAATACATTGACGGAATCAACCAGAAAAATATATTTATTGCTCACTCTAAAATAGGTTTATTCTGAAATTTAAGTTATTGCTAGTGTACCTCGCCACGTCCAATGTTTGCTAGTGTACCTCACCACGTCCAATGTTTGCTAGTGTACCTCGCCACGTCCAATGTTTGCTAGTGTACCTCGCCACGTCCAATGTTTCTTTAGTTCTGTACAACTCTTTTTATCTTGTTTGAGTCATTTATTTCTGTACACAACACGCCATCTCATTTGTTGAGCTTTTCTTGTTTGCTTATGAAATCATTTTAGTAAATTGTGCGGTGTTTAGTTGTGTATTTTCAAGCTGACGTATTGCAATTTGCTGTAAAATGTTAAGTATTTATTCTTGTAGATAACAAAGACAAGTTTATTATAGCATCTGTGTCAACTATGAATTAGTATTTTTAAGAATTATGCTATAAACCAGTGTAATAAGTTTGTTGACATTGGACTCAGATTTTATCTGAGGTAGGAGAATCTTCAAATTTTATTGACATTGTATCCCTATTTATAGGGATCGAGATCAAGTGACTTAGCACTTGAATGAAATAGATATGTTTCCTATTCGAAGCAATACATATTGTCTTTGGCGGCTCTAAAACAGTAACGTAAGCATATATGCTAAAATATAAATAAACATTTTATGGTTTGTTTTAAATTCGAATTAAATACTTTTTTAAAAGCTATTTGATTTTTGATTTTTTATAAACATTTTTTTTATTTTACATTCATACAAAGAGCTAACAAACAAAAGGCATTAACATTAAGAGTTTTTAAAATTGATATTGTAGATATATATAAAAAGGATGTTTTTTTAATGAAAAAATAGTCTAATCATTAATCGTACAAAGTAAGTTGTGTTTAAAAAATCAATATCCTATTAATTTCAAAAGCACTGGTGCTTGGTGGTGCATCGCTAACGAGGAAACCCATTTAATAACAAATAAAGTAAATTGAAATAAACCCACACAAATTACAACTTTGTTAACATTCTTTGTACTCACTGAAAATATCTACTTAATTGAACATATCTATTACAGTACGCACCAATGTGATGGATTTATTTATAGAGCGGTAAAAGTGAGTTTATGAATCAATGATGATAAATATAGTCTATAACATAGAATAGAATAATTGTAAATCTATACTTAATGCTATCTCCGAGCTCTCCTTTAAAATCTAATAATTTTCTCACACATCGGATGTTAAAAATGTCATAACTTGGGCTGGGCTGTGGGGCGTATTTCCTGAGTGAAGAAAAATAACGTCAGTCATGACCTTCTAGAATAGAGGTGACTGCTATCAGTCAACAAGTCATGATCTTCTAGAATAGAGGTGACTGCTATCAGTCAACAAGTCATGATCTTCTAGAGTAGAGGTGACTGCTATCAGTCAACAAGTCATGATCTTCTAGAGTAGATGTGACTGCTATCAGTCAACACGTCATGATCTTCTAGAGTAGATGTGACTGCTATCAGTCAACAAGTGATAATCTTCTAGAATAGATGTGACTGCTATCAGTCAACAAGTTATGATCTTCTAGAGTAGATGTGACTGCTATCAGTCAACAAGTCATGATCTTCTAGAGTAGATGTGACTGCTATCAGTCAACAAGTAATGATCTTCTAGAATAGATGTGACTGCTATCAGTAAGTGGTGGATCATGATCACATCACTAATTTCACAAAAGGTATTCTGTTATTATGAACCAAATATTTAGGTTTGGATTGCATCTTTACTATTTATAACTCCTATCAGTTACGTAGCCAGTGTGTATCTTCTCCTGTGATGTTAGATTATGCTGTAGACCTTAACGTCGACGTCTGATTCAAATAATTTTCTTCTTCTATATAATGAGGTCCACAGTAGAACTGACATTTAGATAGTTTTATAGTTTAATGTTTTTGAACAAATGTTTGGTACAAAGCATTAAATGTTATGAAATAATTTTACATTTGATTAAGATTTGTAAATTTGGGTCTCGGTGATCTAGTGGCAAGTGTGCTTAGCTGGCGTACAGAGAGTCATGAGTTTAGCTGGCGTACAGAGAGTCATGAGCTTAGCTGGCGTACAGAGAGTCATGAGCTTAGTGCGTACAGAGAGTCATGAGCTTAGCTGGCGTACAGAGAGTCATGAGCTTAGCTGGGGTACAGAGAGTCATGAGCTTAGCTGGCGTACAGAGGGTCATTAGCTTAGCTGGCGTACAGAGAGTCATGAGCTTAGCTGGCGTATAGAGAGTCATGAGCTTAGCTGGCGTACAGAGAGACATGAGCTTTGCTGGCGTACATAGAGTCATGAGCTTAGCTGGCGTACTGAGAGTCATGAGCTTAGTGCGTACAGAGAGTCATGAGCTTAGTGCGTACAGAGAGTCATGAGCTTAGCTGGCGTACAGAGAGTCATGAGCTTAGCTGGCGTACAGAGAGTCATGAGCTTAGTGCGTACAGAGAGATATTAGCTTAGCTGGCGTACAGAGAGTCATGAGCTTAGTGCGTACAGAGAGTCATGAGCTTAGCTGGCGTACAGAGAGTCATTAGCTTAGCTGGGGTACAGAGAGTCATGAGCTTAGCTGGCGTACAGAGAGTCATTAGCTTAGCTGGCGTATAGAGAGTCATGAGCTTAGCTGGCGTATAGAGAGTCATGAGCTTAGCAGGCGTACAGAGAGACATGACCTTAGCTGGCGTACAGAGAGTCATGAGCTTAGCTGGCGTACAGAGAGTCATGAGCTTAGCTGGCGTACAGAGAGTCATGAGTTTAGCTGGCGTACAGAGAGTCACGAGTTTAGTTGGCGAACAGAGAGTCATGAGCTTAGCTGGCACACAGATAATCTTGAGCTTAGCCGGCGTACAGAGAATCTTTAGCTTAGCTGGCGTACAGAGATTCATAAGCTTAGGTCGCGTACAGAGAGTTTTGAGCTTAGCTGGCGCTTAGAGAGTCATAATCTTAGCTGGCGTAACAGAGAGTCATGAGCTTAGCTGGCGTACAGAGAGTCATAAGCTTAGCTTGCGTACAGAAAGTCGTGAGTTTAATTGGCGTACAGAGAGTCATGAGCTTAGCTGGCGTACAGAGAGTCATAAGCTTAGCTGGCGTACAGAGAGTCAAGAGCTTAGCTGGCGTACAGAGAGTCATGAGTTTAGCTGGCGTACAGAGAGTCATGAGCTTAGCTGGCGTACAGAGAGTCATAAGCTTAGCTGGCGTACAGAGAGTCAGGAGTTTAGCTGGCGTACAGAGAGTCATGAGCTTAGCTGGCGTACAGAGAGTCAAGAGCTTAGCTGGCGTACAGAGAGTCATGAGTTTAGCTGGCGTACAGAGAGTCATGAGTTTAGCTGGCGTACAGAGAGTCATGAGTTTAGCTGGCGTACAGAGAGTCATGAGTTTAATTGGCGTACAGAGAGTCATTAGCTTTGCTGGCTTACAGATAATCTTGAGCTTAGCTGGCGTACAGAGATTCATGAGCTTAGCTGGCGCTTAGAGAGTCATGAGCTTAGCTGGGGTACAGAGAGTAATAAGCTTAGCTGGCGTACAGAGAGTCATAAGCTTAGCTGGCGTACAGAAAGTCATGAGTTTAATTGGCGTACACAGAGTCATGAGCTTAGCTTGCGTACAGAGAGTCATGAGCTTAGCTGGCGTACAGAGAGTCATGAGCTTAGCTGGCGTACAGAGAGTCATGATCTTAGCTGGCGTAAAGAGAGTCATGAGTTTAGTTGGCGTACAGAGAGTCATGAGCTTAGCTGGCGTACAGAGAGTCATGAG
>MUZC01000089.1:123125-149300 GCA_002072015.1 Radix auricularia | reverse complement strand
CCCCCCCCCCCTATAAAACAAGTCATGATATAAAATATACATCTAGCCCCCCTATAAGACATGTCATAATATAAAATTTACATCTAGCCCCCCATAAGACATGTCATAATATCAAATATACATCTAGCCCCCCCCCCCCATATAACATGTCATAATATAAAATATACATGTAGCCCCCCTATAAGAAATATAATATAAAATATACATCTAGCCCCCCTATAACACATATCATAATACAAAAAAAAATACCATTTGAGTATTAGGTGAGAACTGTTTCACTTGCGGAATACTATTTCAGGTATGTGTGTAGTGTTTTACTACGGAATACTGTTTCAGGTAGGTGTTTAGTGTTTCACTTACGGAATACTGTTTCAGGTATGTGTTTGGTGTTTCGGATCTGTGCGTACTGTTTCATTTAGGTGAACAATTTTAAAACTAAATATTTTAAAACAAATCATTAAGTCCACATCTTGATATTTTTCTATCGTGTTCTTTTACGTGCAATTTAAAGGAATTTTCGGCGTAGACGCCGCACTAAAAAGCACCGCCATTGACCTATTAAATATGAGATAGTAAATGAGACGTCTTAATAGGGAATATTAATAAGAAGATCATATTATTATCTTTAAATTCAGTTAAATTAAATTGCAATTAAGAATTCTCAGCAACAAGGTATTATTTATTCACATCGCTTATACGTTGTATTGCATGAAACCAAATAGTATTTATAGAAATTTAAATTGGAAGCGAATATAAATTCTTCAAATCCTAATTATTTTAAATTTAGAAAACAATAAATTTGTATATATTTACTGTCATGTATTCCTTTGCGTAATTGATGATGAAGCGTTCATTGCGCAAGTAGAAAGTAGTTTTTATGATCTTTAATTAACACGCCACTTAAATTCGATCTCTGTAATAAGAGATAACATTTTAAAAAATGCCAGTATTCTCATACGATCAGTATAAACCGAGTTCGATTTAAACAATTTATTTTCAATGGTTCTCTTCCTTAAATGTTTCATAAAATTAGTTACATGCAAAGGGACCAGTCAAAATCTTAGCATTTACTTTGTTAGAGCAAATACTAAATAACGGGTGCTAATATTATTGATACTTAATATTTTTCTAAACATTGTCAACTTGAATTTTTTAAAGTTTTAACTTTATTTCTATTCATCCGATATCTTTCAGAAGTTTATCAGAAAAAGGTAATTTAAAGAAGTCAACAACAGGTAAAGAGAAATTATTATAGATAAAAAAAACTTTTTTTTTTTTTTTTTTTTTTTTTTTTAAAGAAACACACAAATTAATAAATTAATCTTTAAAAGTAAGCTTGATTTTTAAAAATAATAATAATAACAAATTTAATAATATATTGAACATAGCGGTGCTTGGTTGTGCGCTATCGGGAAATAACCAAATCCCATTGCTATTATTTTTTACAATGAAGAATCATGCCATATTTATCATTAGTTTTAAAATAATATATCTAAAAATTAACAACAAGACACAAACCCCACATAGAACTATGTAATTTAAACTACAAAATATAAAACTGCAGATGTTAAAGATTAAAACTTTTAACATTATTTATACAATTTATTTACGTTATTAGAAATGTTCATCAAATGATTTTCTTTGTTTTGTTGTATAAATATGAAATTGATAATAAATGACGTCATTAGGTGTGTGGTATTTTAGCTGTTATTTTTTTTAAATTTAATTATTGGCATATATATTTATATCAAAATATGTACTTAGTACTGAACATTTTATACAAAGTCTATTACTTAAGTATTTAAGAAAAACATATATAATATTTTTAGGAGATAGGTTTAAAAATAAGTAGTTTAATTGAATGCTAATGAATTGTAATTTTGTTATGCCTCAATATTCAATTGTGAATTCAGAAAATATATATTTTTTAAAATAAATAAAAATAAAATTGACCTTAAATATTATTCAAAAATGTCATTTCAACCCCCCTTGTATTATTTTAATACGTTGGTCCTAGCGATGAATGTTAAAAACTGTGAAACAATGTTTTATTTTATTCCGTGATGTTATTGCACCAGTCTAATATGATCGTTCACAAAGTATGAGATATTGTTTCGTTTGTTTCACTCCGTTTTGTTATCACTTCACTGTGATGATCTTTAAACAAAGCTAGTTTGATTTACTCCGTTATGTTATCACTTCACTGTGATGATCTTTAAATAAAGCTAGGTATTTTTTAAATTAAAAAAATCATTGATTTAATAATGTTTAGTTTGTTTCTTGAATGAAATAAGTGCTTTGAAAGATATCAAACAGTTTTATTATATAAGAAAAGGCTCAATTTTATCTCTTCATTCGCAATTTTACACACAGACAGAGATAGAGTGAGATAGAGAGGGAGACGCGGAATGTTAGACAAAGACAGTTAGAGAGAAAGAGTGAGAAAGACAGAGAGTGAGCGAGACAGAAAGACGGCAAGACAGAGTAAGAGAGAAAAAGAGAAAGAGAGAAACACAGAGAGAAAGAGTGAGAGAGACAGAGAGTGAGCGAGACAGAACGACGGCAAGACAGAGTAAGAGAGAAAAAAAAAAGAGAGAAACAGAGAGAGAAAGAGTGAGAGAGACAGAGAGTGAGCGAGACAGAAAGAGGGCAAGACAGAGTTAGAGAGAAAAAGAGAAACAGAGAAACAGAGAAAGAAAGAGTGAGAGAGACAGAGAGTGAGCGAGACAGAAAGAGGGCAAGACAGAGTAAGAAAGAAAAAAGAGAAAGAGAGAAACAGAGAGAATAAGACTAGTAAAAAGAGTGTGAGAGTTATTGAATTTGGTGACACAACGACTAGGTGACAGGACGAGAAGGTGACAAAAGGACAAGGTGACGAAACGACAAGGTGACAAAAGGACAAGGTGACGAAACGACAAGGTGACAAAAGGACAAGGTGAAAAAACAACAAGTTGACAAACGGTAATGTAACAAAATGCCGCGGTGACACAACGACACGGGGCCTAAACGACAAGGTGACGAAACAAAAAAGTGACGTAACGACAAAATGAAAAAACGACAAATGACAAACGACAAAGTGATGAAACGAAAAAAGACTATGCCATGAATTATTAATGAGATTTTTCTTACAAAAAACAAAGTTATTATATTTCTATAATAATAATAATAATAATAATAATAATAATAATAATAAAATGATGATTTATATAGCGCTGTATCCCAGCAAGGAGCCAGGCTCACAGCGCTTTACATGGAAACAAAAATACATATATAAATAAAAAGAAACATTCATAGCATATTAACTACATAAATGACAATACGGTATACTCAATACATCAGCTACGCTAATCAATTACAGAAATGTGGTTTTATTATTTTTGAAAACATTTATTTCTTGTCTTTGGTTTGAAATTCATCTTTCATTTTTACTATTTCCTTATTTAAATAAAATGCAGATCGTATGTCGTTTTCTAACCAAAAATTTAAGATACGTCTACATATTGATTTAACATTGGAAAGAAGACTATAGTAGATAACTATAAATGTTCCTGGTTTTAATTAAAGAAGTGAGATGTTTTGGTAGGTTCCAGACATACGTGGACTGCCACCCTATTAAATCAAAGTATTTATATGAATATAGCAATACGAAAACTCAACGTATTTATGGTTTAATAGAAATATTCAAACTATAACCAGCATTGATCGCATGTACTGCTCCGTCCTTTTAGATTTTATTTTTTAATCAAATCGTATCATGAACAAAATAATAAGTCATTCTGGTTTAAGGTCAACTCATAAAAGCAAAGTAAATATAATGTGTGTATATTTAAACAGAAACAAGCGTCTAATCCTTTGAAATAATAATAAAAAAAATAAACTGAAATATTTAAACAAAAAATATTATTAAAATATTTATTGATATGCTATTTACCAGCAGTATCCCAGTCAATAACTAACATAGCTTATTGTTATAAAAAACTTTCGAGAATCCCAGTTGATCATAAAACTAATAATCAAAGTTGATTATTACATGTAAGGATATACCTCATTTAAGAAACCAATTAAGTGTATAAATACTTTAATGTAACCACTGTACGAGAGACATGCTCAATGAAATATTACACGGAACAAAAGATTCACTAAACCTATAAGGTTAATAATACTTTAATGAAACTACTGTACGAGAGACATGCTCAATGAAATATTACACGGAACAAAAGATTCACTAAAACTATAAGGTTAATGATACTTTAATGTAACTACTGTTCGAGAGACATGCTCAATGAAATATTACACGGAACAAAAGATTCACTAAACCTATCATCTGTGGATTTTGCCGCAGTTTAATGTAATATGACATGTTTATTGGGTGGGGCGGCCAGTGGGGACTCTTGACCCAGTTTTATTGGTTACAGGGGTGAAATCGTGTCATTGACCTAGTTTAAAATGAATTATTCCATTTCCTTCTTTTTTACATTGTTTATATTAACGCGGTTCTTTCCTGTTGCGCTGTGCGGTGCATATTATATTGACGATACTTTTATAACATATATTGCCGATATGTAAATGTAAATGCTATTAATTACTAATCTGTCTCACGGTGTGAACTATTTTAAGCACGTATTGACAACACTTTTCCCGAGATCAAATACAGCTGAAAGTTATCCGGCGGACTGTGGAATTTTCTGGTATTGTAATTTCTTTATATATTTGAGGCATACATATTTCTTTTTTTTTTTTTTTTTTTTTTTTTTTTGAGTGTCGTGCGATGCGTATTATAATAAATATTCTTAAGTTATGTCTCGTATATAACGGATTTACTTTCTAAAACTTTGTTGCATACGTTTTTAAAAAAAGTATATTTAAGTATTTATCTTTTGTCCTTACCTTAAAGTGATGTAATCGTTTAGCTAAATAAGTTTTAAAGTCAATTCTGTTTTTTCCCCTATGCTGTTGAAACATTTTCAAAAAATTAGTACTCGCATAAACATAAAATATAACATTTACCAATTAAAAGACTTTACATTGCCATATATATGTACGCACAGACTTGCACATCAAAGTTAGTGAAAAGGACGGGAGAGGGTATGTAAGACAACGGACAAAAACTCCAGTTTTATTGATAAATGTATTTACATAAACCGATATGTTTGTTTATGTGACAAAATCTTGGTTGTGTGTGAAATGAGTTCATTTTAGTGAAAGTGTCGTTTAGTAGTTATTAAATGAACGAATTCTATTTACATAAAATTTTTGATGATTATGCACTGTGAATTGCCAATCGAGAGATAACACTGGCGCAGGCAACGGCCGCCATTGCCGGAAGTCGAATACATCGTTTTTCAAGCATTGAAGAGTTAAAGTTATTGGTTAGTGGTGCAAAAGCGTGCAAAAGAATTAGTTTTTTTTTGTTGACATCATTAGAATATGTGTAAAAGTTTAGAGAGTTTTACGTCATCATTTGTGGTGACTTCAATCAAGATCTTAGCGGCCCAGGGGCAGAAATTGAAAACTTTTTCGAAACAACCTTCAACTTTCAACTACTTTCAACAAGATTGGCAACCACGACTATCAAACAACAATTGATGGAGTATTTGGGCGATTAGCTGATTACAATTTAGAATGTTTCATTTATGAGTCCACAAACCACTTGTAGTTAGATTAAAGAGAAAATTTAAAAAATAAAATTTAAAGAAATGACTTTTAAATAATTTATTTTCAGGTATATTTATTACACTAGAAAATTCATAAAAGTATGTCTAAAATCTAAACACAATTACTGATAACTACATAATGCTGATATCTAACATAAGTACTGATACATAGTACGAAAATGCGCTAACACGTCCTGAGTCCAAAAAGGGACCAGGCTTAACATGATTTTTTTTTGTCGCATAAGGTTTTTATACATGCCCGATTTTTTCTTTTTTTGATTTTTTAAAAATTATCCCTAACCGTTTCATACTTTTTTACCTTAAGTAAGAAGTGTTGATTCTAGTCATTACGTAATACAACTATAGGAAACTTTGTCATAATATGTTTTCAATTAAAGTTTCTTAGAATTAATTTTACTAAAAATATCTAAGTATCATTAATTAACCGCTAAATTTTCTAAAGTGCCATGTAACAATGTATAAAACCAAACCAATGCTTTGTTGTGCGTCGATTTTGGGAAATGATGTTAAATTAAGTGCAAAAAAAAAAGTTGTCATTTTTCTTTACTAGTCAACATTTCTCGAGTCCTGTTATATCTTTTGCTTTAATGTTATCTTTAACTTAGCTCTCAAAACACTTTTTGTTTAAAAGTAAATAATTAGAGCAATAAAAACTTTCCTAGAAATATAATTGTAAATATATAAATAGTGCAATAAATATAAACACTTACATAGAACTATAAATGTAAACTCTTAACTAGATCTGTTATTGTAAACACTTTATATTTAGAAGTATAATTGTAAACACGTACCTATAATTTAAACTGTGAGAAGAACTTACCTAGATCTATAAATCTACACATTTAGCTTGAACTAAAAGTTAAATAATTGCCTAAAAATATCATTGCATATACTTACCTAGAACCCTTAAATGTAAACGATTACATAGAACTATAAATGTAAACATTTACCTAGGACTAACTGTAATCACATAGCTAGAACTATAAATGTAAACACTTACCTACTAGAAATGTTACTGTCCTTTGTGAGTTGATCTTTAAACGATGACAATTTGTGCGCTGAGGGTTTTTAAATAAAAATTAAAGATTTATAATTAGAAGGCAAAAGAGAGATGTGAGAGAATGAGTGAACTGCATACGTAAAATGTCATAAGCACACTCCACACGTTTTTAATCAAATTAAATTAATCGTTTTAAATTATCTTCTTTTTTATAGTCAACTATTTAAAAAGTTAGTTTTTAGGTCTTTCTGTAAACATCTCTCTCATCTCTCTCTCTTTTTTTCTTTTTTTACAACTTAATCCTATAAAACATTAGAAAAATATGTTCAGCATATTTAAATGAATATAAAACAATTTTCCCAACTTAAATCGCATACACTTAGAAGGAGATACTGACAGGTTAAAAAACATTGTATTGCCACATCTGAAGTGAAATACATTTTATTTTCAAAGTACGCCGCGCTATAAAGCACCGCTATTTACCTATCTATTATGATATTTAGATATCTTAAGCAGTATTATTAAAAAGAGTACTATAGGGCCTATAATTTTATTGCGTACTCCTCTTTGTAATATTTTAAATCAAAACACGACGATTCTGCATAGCAGTATTTATTTGTATTGTAACTCAATGTACTGATTTTAGGTACCTATTTTGAATAGAAATATTCAATTAGAAGGAAAATATACATTTTAAGAATACTAGTTATTTAGAAGTAAGATAACTATAAATTTTATTCTTGTACACTCATGCATTACTATGGCTCCTTGGTGAAAACAATTACCACTTAGTTAGAATTATGTTACTTCAAGTAGCCAGCAACTTGACTGCGATTTCTCTTATTATAGAGAAGATAAGAGATAACATTTCTATGACTTGCCAGAATTTCCTACCACAAAGTTCGATCGACACATTACCTTGTGAATTGTAAATGGTTCATTTTATTGATTTGTTTAAATTCAAATACATAAATGAAAATAGGCGCGTTAAAAGAAAGGGGGGGGGGAGTAATAAGGCGGTGACCGGTGCCGGTGTCGCCATCGGACTGATTATTTTATAACAAAGTCGCCCCTGGAGATATTGTTTTAATATGAAGTGCCCTCTTTTAAAATAAATCCTCGCCTAAAATAGTTGAAATTATAAATAATTGTTTTATTAAACTATATTACTTTCATCATAATTTGTATTTGTTCCACATACATTTGTGTATGATTATTTGGAATTCAACGATCATAATCTTAGTCAGGGGCGTAGCAATTCTAGTTAAGAGGATTTATACCCATATTTAGAGTTGGTTGATTTCCCAGAGTTATTTAAAGAAATAATTGACGTAAGAACTGAGATAAAAAGATGATTAATCAATACGAGAACGTTGCATTGAAGCCTTTCTTTACGTTTTTGAGGAGCACGAGTTATTAGGATTTAAACGAAAATTGCTATTTCAATATGTTTAATAGTTTTAAAATATTATTACTCTCTTCTACAAGTACCATTGACTAAATTTACACCACGTAGCTCCAACTAAGAAATTACAGCACTAAATATGTTATTCATTTATTTTATCAAGTTATATCACTAAATATGTTATTCATTTATGTATCAAGTAACAGCACTAAATATATTATTGATTTATTATATCAAGTTACAGCACGTAATATATTATTGATTAATTATTTTTATATTTGACGTCTCATATTCAAGTCATCCAATAATTTGTCATTTTACAAAAGAAAAAAAAAAGAAAAAAAAATGTACGCGCACAACTTTAAACAACGTTAACTGCTGTTACCGTCTCATTGTGAATGGATGATTTGTTCACAAGAAAGTTATTGTACTAAGTTGTACCAACATAGAATAAATGAAATGTACAGCAAAAAAAAGGTATGCCTTTGTAAACATGGCAGATAAGTTAAAGTTCATCTGGATTAAGATAATAATATAAAAACTAGAAACAAATTGAGACCTGTAACAGGTTTTTATATGTATAACTGCTGGTGATGTAAAAAATATATGTATCAATAAATCTAGACATATATCTGCCATTAAAAAACAAAATGCACAAATTAAGTGTGGAAGAAGTAAAAAAAATTGAACTTTATTTACAAACTTACACAATCAGTAATAGTATTGGTTTATAAATAAAACTCAAACGCACATTCTTATTGCACTATTCGACTGTGTATTTTATTTAAAAAGTTTATGCAGTCTTATTTTACATAATACCTGAAATTAGTCTCTCTTTAAAATATCAACAACCTCTTTTAGGTATTTTTTCAATAGACATGTAATTTTTAAAATGTATCTGTTAGTGTGATAGGGGTTATCTCTGGAAAAATAGTGCTGTCTTCCGAATCGACTGTCTGTACGAGTTGTCTGATTGTTATTGTCTGTCAGTTTATAACAGTAGTGTTTCTTCAAAAGTTGTCAATCTTATTGTGTTATGTGTTATTTGTAAGACTAAAATTGTTGATAATGTTTGGTAACTTTGATTGATATGCATGTTTGTTAGATTTGTCTGAGGGTTAGTGTTGTCTGTTACATTGTAAATTTATACTGTATGAAGAAAACAATTATGAATAGAAATATTAAATACTAAGGAATGTTTTTTTTTCTTCGGAATTACAGTTAATTTAAAGTAAGAAAACTTTAATTTTTATGCATTTTTCCGATGTGTATTGAGATGCCTACTTATGAGCACAGACAGTTTAGTGAGCTCACTGGATGATTACTGGCAGCATTATTCTCCATAATTAATATAGATTATCTTACAGCGCACATTCGTATTGTTTATAGATTATCTTACAGCGCACATTCGTATTGTTTATAGATTATCTTACAGCGCACATTCGTATTGTTTATAGATTATCTTACAGGAAACATTCGTATTGTTTATAGCTTATCTTACAGCGCACATTCATATTGTTTATAGATTATCTTACAGGACACATTCGTATTGTTTATATATTATCTTACAGGACACATTCGTATTGTTTATAGATTATCTTACAGCGCACATTCGTATTGTTTATAGATTATCTTACAGGACACGTTCGTATTGTTTATAGATTATCTTACAGCGCACATTCGTATTGTTTATAGATTATCTTACAGCGCACATTCGTATTGTTTATAGATTATCTTACAGGACACATTCGTATTGTTTATAGATTATCTTACAGCGCACATTCGTATTGTTCATAGATTATCTTACAGCGCACATTCGTATTGTTTATAGATTATCTTACAGGACACATTCGTATTGTTCATAGATTATCTTACAGGACACATTCGTATTGTTTATAGATTATCTTACAGGACACATTCGTATGGTACACAAGATGCAAATGATGAGTTATTGGTTGGTGTTGCCTTTTACAAACATGCAAGTTTATGCACAATGTCAATGTAAATAAAAATCTTATTTTATGTCTATAAGATATTAAATAGTTAGAGGTAATGGTGCTAAATTGATCTTGAGTGCCAGAAATTGTAATGGAAAATGCCAATACGTGTATTTAGAGGTACATGATTCGTTATAAAGGGTTTTCTGTTCTACAATAAGATCAAATCGATAACAGTTTGTATCAATACAATTTTTAAAGTATAGTAAATATATATTGTGATATTTTAGGATAGATAAGTATTTTAGAGATTGTCTTATTACAGTGGTGGAGAGGGTGTTGTAGAGCACATATATATTGGTAGATGGTGTTGCTTATTACAATAATCAACAGTTAATTCACGTTTTTATAAAGTTTATAAAAAACAGTAATATGTTTTTACATTATTGATACAAGATCCTGTCCCGCCCAGCGCCACTAAAATTTCTTCCCTCAGAGGTGACCCCACTGTGGACATGGTCATACCACCAACCATCCATCCCTAGTGGGTGGATAAAAGCCCCACTACTGCCTGGACATGTACATGTTGTGTATGTGTACTTGGTCCTACCATCCCTCATCTCGTACCTGTCTAGCCAGTATCCTAAAGAGATCTGTTTAGGACATCCATGTGGATGAGACACTATCCATGTCAACTTGCTGGTAGATCTCCAGTATTGTTTGTCTACTTTAACCCATAGATCTTCCCAGTGTTTTACAGATTTGCTCAGTTTTTCAAGTACATTTTCGTCACATGTCACATATTTTAACCAACACCTGTCTTCCTCAATATTTGCATGAATAACCATCAAGCCTTGAAAAATAACCAGTGGACTATCTTGTCTATCAAAGAACAATCTACACGTGGTGTGTCTCGCCTCAAGGTCATCAAACACCACGTGTGTTGCCGTGTACATCCCAACCTCCCCCCACACTTTGCTGGGAGTGTTTGAATGTTGACACTTGTGACATGGACAAGTTCCCCAGTTGTATTCAATGTTTACATTCCTAACCTTCCCAGTCCCTACTCTCAAGATGTCACTTCCTCTCATGTCATAAAACGCATATGGTTGTTTTGTGTTTGGCCAAAACTCTGGTCTTTCTGTACTGGTAATTTTAACAGCTAGCCTGACAGTAAGGTCAGCTGTAGCTTTTATGTAATCAACTAGGAGGTTATCATGGTAACAGTCAGGCAGGTGATTGATGTTAAAATCGTTGACAGGTATAAACTGTTTGTGACCTGGATTCTTCTTACAGTCATCAAAATGTTTGTGTAGATCTGCTTCTCCTCCTTCTGACACCTGGGTTTCATGTGTACCTGACAAGGTCGTCAACGAAAGAACTATATAATCAATATCCGAAAGCAGCATCTCTTATATTAACTCTTTTGATCTAGATTTCTTGATATTTATACTATTATTTTAATAGATTAGACTATTCATTTCTGCCATGAATTAAGACAGGATCATTTTTTAAAGAAATAACATCTGTTAAAATTACTCTCTTAATACTGACATCATTACTGCTGTGTCTTTTGTATGTAATGAATATAAAAACAATATAAAGTATATTTATTGAACCTTTATAAATATCTTCTTTAAATAAAATTATAGATACAAAGTTTACCACAGTAAAGACTTGGTTTATATTTCATCACACAGCTGCAGTCTTTGACAGCCAGTTGTCTCTGAAGTTCACCTTCAAAAGTGCATATTTTTATGTTTTTAGTTTGATAAATATAATTTGTATTTGTTTTTTTTTAAGTAATGAATTACATATTTTCTTAGTGTCTCTCTCAATTTTTCTTTCTATGTAAGTTTCTCGATTCGTGTTTACCTCCTCTTCTCTCTCTCTCTCTCTCTCTCTGGTAATCTATTTTTCCACTCTCTAATTTATGATGCTCATTTTCTCTCTAATACTTAATCTCTTCATAATGCTTAACATTGAATAAATAATATTTAAACATTTAATTTGAAACTATTGAAAGCAAACTTTTACCGGTTGTTTTTTGTCCATTTATCTGTCCAGTTATCCGACCTGATGTATTGCAAATTGTAAGCATTCTGATTGTAGAAATTATGAAGAAAAAAAAATAAATGAAACATAAATGTATTATTTTTATTTTTTAAAAAAAGAGAAAAATATGATGTTAAATACAATAATATTCCTATTTTTCTTATTATAGACAATGTGATAAATAATCACATGACAAGAGGTAAATGTTTTAAATTACGCTATTTTGAACTGATTATGGCGTAGTGGAAACTTTCCAGGCAAATATATATATATATCTTGTATTAATCCAAATTGTAAATCATTTAAAACAATTATTATTAAATAATTTATTTTTGTTTGGTAAGTAATAACAAACAACAATTTCAACTACAGTTTCGTCCAATTTGGAAAATTATTATCGGTACAATCTTTCAAATGGTTGTCATTCTTAAATTTTAAAAACAATAGAAAGTACAATACATTTCCCAAGTTTCTTTTTGTATATTAGTAATCAGAAAATAAGCCAAGGTTATTCATTTAAACTAATTGATAAGATGTAAGGTCATTTACGAAAAAAAATATTTTCTGATAAGGACTCTTTCAAATGTCCTCAGTTAAAGTTGTGAAATTAAATAAACATTGTTCATATTAAAAAAAATCATATTAAGCCTGGTCCCTTTTGGAACTCAGGACGTGTTAGCGCATTTTCGTATTATGTATCAGTACTTATGTTAGATATCAGCATTATGTAGTTGTCAGTAATTGTGTTTAGATTTTAGACTAATTTTTATGAATTTTCCTGTGTAATGAATATACCTTACATTTTTTTATTTAAAAGTCATTTCTTTACAATTAAAAAAAAAATATTTTCTCTTTAATCTAACTACAAGTCACCACAAATGATGACGTAAAACTCTCTAAACTTTTACACATATTCTAATGACGTCAACTTAAAAAAAACACTAATTCTTTTGCACGCTTTCACACCACTCTTCAATGCTTGAAAAACTATGTATTCGACTTCCGGCAATGGCAGCCGTTCCCTGCGTTAGTGTTACTTCTCGATTCAAAATATTTGTTGGTAGTTTTAACGGGGTTTTTTAACGGATCGAGTAACTGAGTTTTGATGCACAAATGGCAGGTCAGGACATACAAAAAACATATATACCTCATGGGTCTTGGACTTATGGATGCTGAGATCAAGGGTGATGACAGACGGACGGACGGACGGACAAAGCGGGTGCAATAGCGCATTCGACTTCTCGAAAATGCGCTAAAGATTGATTGCTGGTTTATTTTTGAAATTATAAAATATGATTATTTTTCAACTTTTTTTTCCTGGTCTGAAATATTTTGTCTGTATACTATTATTATAAAAATGTATTAAACTGTGTTTTACGTATATCTGTATACATTTCTTCATTGCTTTATTTATATATATATATATATTTGAATTATTTATTTTAAAAACTGTATTTCATTCTTTCTTTTTAAAAATTTAAACACTTGTGGTTTATTTTCTTCCTTTTTGTATTAGCTATATAAGTATAAGGAAGTTATTCCCTCAGTTCTTAATCAGGGCTTTGTAATTTAATGGTTGACTCATATCAGTCGCAATAACCTGGTGATTTCAAGTGGAACTGTTTTAAAGTTAAATATAGGGAAGTGTAAAATATTATGTTTAAATGCTTAAGTAACATATCATGTTCTCATTATTATTTACAAATGAAAATAGAGGTACGCATGATAATGACAGTTGTATATTAAGAGATTGCTTCCAACTATTTCATTCAATATCTTAAATTAATGACTACTTTATCATTCCACTGACATTTAACTGCTGACATCAAATAAATTTTAAGTAACTATTGTAGATATATCAAAATGTTTGTATTTGAATACTTGTAAGTTTTATTAAATTTTTTTCACTTCTAAACCAGTGGTTTAAATACATGTTTGACCCAGTGTCCCCTTGTCTTAGTCTAAACTTCTTTACGGACCCCAAAGGGACAAAAGCTGCAAACATATTTTATTGTACATTACAAATCTAAATAAAACAAAGCCAATGATGCTAAAGTATTTATGGAAATTATAATCTGCATTTTGCTTTAACATTTTTTTGAGTTAGTGAACGTGTCTAGATTTTATGTTTCTATGTATTCGTAACTCAATGTTTGTTTGTAAGAACTTAAAAGTTACTCATTAACCTATTTCTAGTTAATTGTCAACTTTCTAATTTTATTATATTTTTTTTGTATGTCGATAAAGTTCATAACGGCATCGAATTCTTGTTCTATTAAATAGGCAGACGGAAACGCTATAAACAACTTCTTTACAATAAGCTCGGATGGAGTATAAAAATATAAGATGTGTTATTGTACCCAGATTTTGTGGTATTTATGATCAAAGTTTGATTGAGTACTCTATTTGTAGAGTTCTCCATTTATTGTAGATATTTCAAAAAGTGAATTCTGTAAGTTTTGATTCATCTCTGTTTGGAATATGAATTTGGCCATTTGCAAACAGGTTCAACAGTCCTTAAAATACAATTGAAAAGTGTCTTCAAATGTTTTGTCCCGGTGTGCATTAGGTGCCATTTAGCTTTGACAATAAGTACATCTTTATCTCCACTATGCAATTTCGAAAGATTTGATAACTAAGAACATTATTCTCTTTCCAAGTTTTAATTATACCAAAAACGTTTTGCAAAAAATGGATATTTTAAGCTTCTAGTTTAGATTATCTTTAATTGATCGCCTATTATTTAAATTTAGTTTTGTAAACTTTTGCTAATAAATGAGTTATACAGGCTTTGCGTTTTTCGAGATCAATAAACTTTGTTGCAAATCATTGTTATGCTTTGCAAGAATTCCAAGAATTAATCAAAGAAATAATGAAATCGATTATGACACGAACTTTTAGAAAACTAACTTACTTCTTTGTTAATTAGTTAACTGCTATAGTCTTTGACATTTTCCAAAGAAAGTTTAGCAAATAATCTCTCTCTGAAGGCATGAAATGAATTTCTATTAAATACTAATCTTATATGACTTAGTGATGCAAACAAACATTCACACATTTTTCGCTACTAAATGATATCGATGAATGACACAATGTGTTAAACATACATTTGGTACAGCTTGTTTTAAGATATTCAAAATGCCTCAGTATCTTTTACCATTGCCGAAGCCCCATCATTATGAATAGAAATGATGTTAATTATAGCATTTACAGCAAAATCTGCATTTCGTTAATTCTTCTTTGTACTGTATTATTTATTACTCAGTGGAGTTATTGGTTAGTTAGTTAGTTAGTTATTTCCTCTCGGGCCGAAGACGGCACATAGGGCAGAGGTCATGGATTTCCATTTTTGACGATCCGTTGCTAATTGTATCAAGTCCTGGTTATTTCTTAGACCCATGGTTGAGCTTTCTCTTATGATTGTTCTACGCAGGGTTTCTTTTGGTCTTCCTTGTTTTCTTTTGCCTGTTGGTGTCCACGTGAGGGCCTGACTTGGGAGTCTTCTCTTGTCCATTCGAAGAACATGGCCGATGTAATTCCATCGTCTTCTCCTTATAAAATTTGAGTTATTGGTATAATAGGAAAAATGTTTTGTGCAACAGTGAGTACATTAACTCAAATGCAGCTGTTCTTCACCAGTAGTGTTCATCTTTCAGAACTTTCCAATCATTTAATAAATGTTTATGTTATAAGAAACTCGTAGTCCATCTTTCTAACTTAGATGTTGTCCCTATTACATGTACGGTATTTTCATACATTGAACTTTGACGGTTTTAGAAAACGTTAAATCTTTACGATTTTTTTTTCCAATTTGGATTGTATTAAATGCACCATAAGCTTGGAATTGTTCAGTGAACCGTTCCAAAGTCTTATTATATAGAAGACACACATGTAAAATACTAATTTTTGGTGATGTATTGAAACCATACCTGAAGAATTTTCAACACTGTATTTAAGGAGAATTTTCTTTAGTCAATCATTCTGTTGTGAAAAAAAAACTGTTAATAATAATTAAATTATTCAAAGGAATGCTTCAGTAAAGCCCTTAAAAATGATTCCATAAATATAACTTTGTGATACACCCAAACAACACAACCTTTCAAACCTCGTTGATCACGTTTTAATTCATTGTTAACTTCAATGAAGGCCAAAAGTTAAATTTTATGATGTCATAAGAAACACTTGTTAAATGTACTAGTTTAAAATCTAAATAACCCTGGTATGTCTCTTTTATCTGTCATCTTTTAACATAGTGCGCAAAAAGACAAGTGTGTTGATATAGTTTGGTTTAAGTGATGAGTGGGTCTAATTGACAAGTTAACCAGCCGAGCTGAACAGTCATTTAACGGTCTTGGCAAGAAGTGATGTTTTAGGATATCGATGTTTATTAAGTTTCCACCATTGTAGACGGTTAATGGATTCAGTATCATTGATCTTCATTTTGAAATGAATTAATTTTTTTAAAGCGCTGTTGATATTTTCTGTCTCTTAGTCAGACTCTCTTACTGACATTAGCTTAATAAGCTTGTCAATAAGTAGACACAGTGTTTGAACCATGGTATACAAGCTTTATCAACATGTTGTTCATTCCAGTCAGTCAATAGTTTTAAAACAAAATTTTCGTACAATCGTCAGGAATGAAATTTTATTGACCACTATTTTGTATTCTCGATTAATCGAGAAATTTATCGTAACTGACATTTCTTTTATTTTGACGAGGGAATGTTTGCAATATGAGATCTTTGTTTGTAAAAAATGATGGTGATGATAGGATAACGAGATTGAATGGCGTTAAAGCTAGTGAATTAATCAACCAAGAAAGTGTGGAATAGGAAAATGAATATTTTGGGAAAAGGGGGGAGGAAAAGTGTTGAATGAATATGGTTCAGTGGAGAGACGCCGACAGTAAAATGAAATGTAGAGGATGGTGTAAAAATGAGACATAAAGAAAACTTGAATGAAGCTTAGTTTAAAAATAGATATAATAAGCAATAGTACTTTTAGTGACTCAGAGTATAGAAAACATTTTCATAGAGATCATTGCATTAAAGAGAAAGTAGGAAGGATAAATTCGATAAATGATGAAGAATAGAAAGAAAAGAATTAAATATTTTGATACAGGATGATGATTAATTTAAGAAGGCAAAATAATTAAACAAATTAAACATAGTTTTTATACAGATGAATTTCTTTTAACAAATCTTTTTAATTACTAAATTTGAGTAACAACCCTTACTTTAGATTAAATAAAAAAATATTTTTCTTTATATACATATCATAAGTAAAGTTACACAATATAACATACTGAATTATATTGAGACAATTCTAAATATTGAAAATAATTAAATACAGTTCATAGTAAATTAATTTTGGGACTACATTAATTATTGATAAAACTACACATATACAAAACACATTTCAACTTACGCTATTATATCCGTAGCTTCAAATGATACTTTGACGACCCTTACCGTCTCAAATGTACCACGTAAAATGGGATTTTCCAAATCTTTGCTCTGACGGTAAACCCACTAGGTGGTAAGATTAGTCATTGTGGTAAATTTCAAATTTTTACCACTCCGTGATGTAACAAAATTTAGCTTCCTGCTAGATCTATAACCTTCCTTGTTGTGACTTGAAAATTGAGTTTAGTGTAATTTAAAAGAAAAGTAGCATCTACAATTGCATGCAAATGTTTAACAGTATTTAATAAATATTAAATATGCTATAATCTACTTGTAAAACATGTATAATTATTATTCTCTCTATAGGATGAACTTGCAAATCAATCTAAGTGATCAATATATAGTCCTTTCTATTTGAATCTTACTTATATGTATTAGGTGGTGGCAGGATATGAAATCTATTTGCTGGATTCAGATATATTTTCAATAATTTTTTAGGGATTTGGCTATCTCCAATTTTAAGGTTTAAGAGCTAAGGTTTTTTTTTTTTTTTTTTTTTTACTAATTTCTAGTTAATATTAAACACTATCAATTAAAATATATATTTTTTAAAATATTCAAATTAATGATAGTTTCGGCTATTTACAATGACAGACAGGGACACCGTCAACTTAAACAATGAACATTTAACAATGAGTTAAATTGAACGAAGTTGAATAAAATGCTGAGTGTGTAGCAAGAAAACAAGGGTACTAGTGTGTAGTGTGGTGCTACAAAAATACATGGTCCACGGCAGGGTTCTTTACACTGTACAGCCGGAAGGCCACAATAAATGTAAAACAATAGTATTAGAAATGACTACACTCTGTAGGTAAAAAAAAAATCAAAACACAGATGCTTTTTAAATTATATATTTAATATAATATTATTTATAATACTAAAATTATGTAATATAATATATTTTATTATTTAATAATACATTGTTAAATCTGTATTAGTGGGAATGGTTATATGGTTTCTTTAAAGCCAAAATAGGAAATATTTTGTGCTTTAGATTTGATGTCCCTAAAATTAAAAGTTACTTGCGATTATCTTCAGTCAATTCAGTTCTAAAATTATTTTCATGTATTTCATCCTCGAATATGTCTGTTCACACAATGTGGCTGTTCCAAAGATTGAAATGTACCTCAATGAAAAAAGCTTTGGCAGTGGATGTCTTCCTTTGGCAAAAACTGGTAAAAACTCAAAGGTCCTTCTTTGAATTTGAACCTAAGGACATCATTAGCTTACAATTCAATGACTTCCAGCTGCAGAACTTTTCAGCAATGGGCCACATCTGCTTCAAATGGATTTTGAAATTCTTCTACCTTTGAATCAAAGTCAGAAGACCGCTCCTGAAACTGCAGCTGGAGGTCTTTAATGATCTCGCATGCAAATGATATGGGAAACTTAGATTTTGCCTCAGCCATGAAGATCTCGCACTTCTGCTTGTGTTTCAAGTTGTTTGCCTTTTTCAAAATACAAAACAAATTTAAATGTGAAGGACTTAAGTTGATTGTAAAATTCTAAATATCTATATTTTTTCCCTTTATGTAGTTTTGCGTTCATAAATTTTAAATCACCAAAAATTTCAGCAGAAAATATTAATTTCCATACCCAATCATCATCGGACTATAATGACTGAAACTTTCCTTTACTTTCTAAGAGGTTACGTCTTTATTTCCACATATTTAGCACACAAAACTTGATTGCTAATAATATATTACAGGAACATGGGTAGTGGAATGTGTTTCTCAGTACAAATCTACTTCACTTGTCCAACCAAATCTTTCTGAATAACCCTCCTGTTGATTCCTCCATCAACATTCAAGCAAGTGAACTTAGTTTAGTCTAAGTTATAAACAGGAATATTTTTTCAATTCAATGGGTATATCCTGTCTTGTAGCTGTGCCATACATGCTATATAGATACGCCAGCTCTTATGTTATGATCATGTTCTCATCCACACCTCTAATGAACACAAGAAGTTATGAGTTGAAACTGCTATCCAGAGATTCATCAAAATGCAAATGAGAAATGGTGATATCTTTTTGCATGTTTCCACGCTATTATTTCGCTAATCGCGTCACAATAATTTCCCCAAAGTCTGCAATATGGCGAGCAATGGTATTTGCATCCAAAGCTATTTTTTAACATTCTTTTAAATTTGTGGGCAACGTTCTTCAGCTACCTCCAAAACATATATTCAATACTTAAATTTCTGTAAATGGTGTGCCACTTTAGCAAGGAGATAGGAAACTGTAAAACTGGCCTTAATTAAGGATTTATTTTAATTTGAATTTTATTGAGCAATGCCCTCTGAAATATGAGTTGATTTTGAAGTATAAAATAATTTCAGCACGGATTTTCAAAATTTATAATGAAACAGCTATCAATTGTGTCATCCTAGTTCGTCTTCAAAATTATTTTGGTAACACATACATTGTTTAGCGACTTATAAACTGACTTATTACCCTTGTATGTAACGTATTGAGCAAATAATTGGCGTCCGTATTGAGTAGAAGTGACTACTATCAGTCAACAAGTAACGATTTTTAGAGTATTCGTGACTACTATCGACTAACAAGTCATCATCTTCTAGATAAGACGTGACTGCTATAAGTCAACAGGTCATGATCTTCTAGAGTAGACGTGACTGCTATCAGTCAACAAAGCACACATCAGGTGCGGATAATCATCACTTCGCTAACTTTACAATTTTATCCTAAACATTTAAGTGCCTTTATTTTTGTGAGTGCTTTTGTAGAGTAGACGTGACTGCTATCAGTCAACAAAGCACACATCAGGTGCGGATAATCATCACTTCGCTAACTTTACAATTTTATCCTAAACATTTAAGTGCATTTATTTTTGTGAGTGCTTTTGTTTCTAAAATATTTGTCCTGATTTAAATCTTCATTATCTATCACGTAAATCAGTGACGAAGCCAGTATGTATTATATCTTATGTAGTTATTTTATGATGTAGTAATTATATCCATCGCCCGATTTAAACAATTAATTTCTTCTAGAAAAAACTATTTCTACAGTCCTGCCTTGAAAATTGAAATGATAAGTTTATATTTTATTCTGTACATTGAAGAAAAACTCAAATTTGTTAAATACTTTGATAACTTCAGTTAAGAATTTTGTTTGTTTTAAAAAATATCACTTATAAGTTTCTTTGAAATACTAGTCTCGCGGATAAAATTTTGTATATTTTAGCTAAAATAACAAATACAAATGAACTATCATAGAAAAAAAAATCGGTTAAATGTATTCATTAAATACAGTAATTAAATTTAATTTGTATTGACATCAGTGCTACACCACAAGGCACCGCTACGTACATATTTAATGTGATGATACACTTGAAAAAAACTTACATACTGGGATTATTTGCAAAGTTTGTGTTTCGAAATTACCTTTAAAGGTAAATAAAAATGCTACAAAACATTAGAATAATAATTTGCATTGCATAAATGTTTTGGTGTGTGTTAGATAAATTTAGCAATTTTAATGAAATTTAGGAGGGCAAAAAACATTTGATGTACGTATCCTATTATAGCAACACAATGAACTTATTTCATTCAGTATTAATTATGAAATTTTCTAATCTTTGATGTGCCACTAGTGTTATTTCATTTAACTGAAATTTAAGAGACATGCAACTCAAATTCGCTTCCTTCAAACAAGTATCATTTGCAATGGATTGTATCGCATATAAACTTTATATAAACTTATTAAACACGCACTATAAATATGTTATAAAAATATGTATTATAATGGCCCGTATTGCGAAAAAGAGCGATTTACGTGTTCAAACATTTTGATTTAGTTAATTGACAGTATTACACAATACGTCATGTCGGCAAAAATACGAGGTATTTACATTAATCCACACTTAACAAAAGTTGTTACAAGAAACATGATATATGGGGTCCATGTGGATATTTGTTAGATTTGGATTTTAAAGATGTTTATATTAAATGTAGTGCTAAAATCAGTTTTACAACCAGGTTTAATTTAGACAAGCTTGAAATGTTGGAAGATCATTTTAAAAAGAAAAATTATGATCTAAATTATTCACAGAAAATCAGTGGCAGTTAGCACAGCTAAGATAATTTATGATCTAACATATCCACAAAATCTCAGTGGCAGTTAGCAAAGCTAAGATAAATTGTGATCTAACACATCCACCAACACTCAGATGCATTAGCTCAGCTAAGAAAAGTTATGCTCTAACACATCCACCAACTCTCAGTGGCAGTTATCAGAACTAAGATAAATTCTGATCTAACATATCCACCAACTCTCAGCGGCAGTTAGCGCAGCTATGAAAAGTTATGAACAAACACATCCACCAACTCTCAGTGGCAGTTAGCACAGCTAAGATAGGTTATGACCTAACACATCTACCAACTCTAAGTGACAGCACAGCTAAGATAAATTATGATCTAACACATCCCCCAACTTTCAGTGGCAGTTAGCACAGCTGTGATAAATTATGTTCTAACACATCCACCAACTCTCAGCACAGCTATGATAAATTATGTTCTAAAACATCCACCAACTCTCAGCACAGCTAAGATAAATTATGATCTAGCACATCCACCAACTCTCAGTGGCAGTTAGCAAAGCTAAGATAAATTATGAACTAACACATCCACCAACTCTCAGTGGCAGCTATCATAGCTAAGATAAATTATGCTCTAACACATCCACCAACTCTCAGTTAGAACAGCTAAGATAGATTATGATCTAACACATCCCCCAACACTTAAAGGCAGTTAGCACAGATAAGATACACTGACTACTATTTTTTGCCGATAACATCTGAAAACACGTTTAGAAGACATTTCTAAGATATTTTTAAACTTGAAATATGGCTAGTAATAAGTTGATTAAAACAATTTAAATTAATGTTGATTTAAAGGACTTACTTAATTTTTATTGTTTTATTATATTACTAGCAGATCCCATGAACACAAACTACATTACCCCAAACGAGCATACACTTTTACATATTAATTTGTCAAGTATTGTAAAATTTGATGCAATGCCGTCCACCAAATAACAATATGGGAGCGTCTGATTTCAAACCCTATTCGCAATCGGCGCGTGCTATAAATAGCCTAGGCAATCGATTGCGAATAGTAACTTTAGTAACATTGTTTATAAAATGATGTTTATAAAATTGAAGAGTTACAAGTATTCACTGCGCCTTTCATTGAACCCCCGATTCTATATGTGCATTTAAACAATCTCTAAAATCTATCACTAAACCTAACCCAAAACCCTAAATACTATCACTAAACCTAACCCAATCATAAAAAATATCACTAAACCTAACTCAAACCCTAAAAACTATCACTAAACCTAACCTAAACCCTAATAACTATTACTTAACCTCAGAGGCGTCACCCGGGGCGGTAGCTCATGGTGTCTACCGGGGCGGTAGCTCATGGCGTCACCCCTTCATAATTTAACCCATAGAAATCCTCCGAGTTTTCCAGTGCCAAATAACGGGAATATATAGAATTTTACGGTCTGGTGTCACCCCCCTGATGGTGTCACCCGGGGCGGCCCGCCCACTCCGCACCCCCCTAGCGACGCAACTGCTTAACCTAACCCTAAAGTCTATCCCTAAACCTAACATCAAAACAAACCATTAAAAAAAAAAAAAAGCATCTTATGCATTATCAATCCATGTAGTATTGTTTGAAAAAAAAAAAGCAAAAAAAAAATAAATAAATAAAATTGGCTTCAATAAGAAATCGAACCCCGGACCTGCGATGTAGCGTTCTATCTTACTATCCATATGACCACACAGCCACACATCAACACTGAAATTTTTAACCTTATAAAAAAAATGTTACCAAGAATAGCAATAACCGGAAGTGAACGAGCGCATATGCAGCCGCATATTGGGTCGTCCTGACGAGGCTATACTCACTACCTATTCGCAATCGATTGCCTAGGCTATTTATAGCACGCGCCGATTGCGAATAGGGTTTGAAACCTATTCGCAATCGATTGCGAATAGTCACTTCGTACAATATTTACAAAAAATAAATAAATAAAAATTAATAGAAAAAAGAAACTCAAATCTATGTTCCTTGCAATCCATTTTGGATCTATAAGATATTTTTTTCTTCGAAAATTCTATTTTATTTCATTCATTGACATTCAACTTGACTGTGTTTTCTATGCTTGTGGATACAATGTTCAAATTCAATAATTGTCACATACCAGGTAAACTATGTCTCTCACTGATAGGATACCTACAATTTACCTACATTTAGAAACTGGCAATGTTTCTTCTTTATCGTATCTAAAAAGTATATACATTTTATAAATTGGTTATGTGGTAATGAAAACTAAATTTGCCTTTGTAACAATTTCTTGTTTGTCAAAAGACTTTATTCGTGAAATGTGTATGCATATTTTTTTGTTTTATGTTATGGAAAAATAAATTCTACATTTATGTTTCGAGTATTTTTTATGTCTTACGCACTTATTTTTTCAAAATGCCTAATCTTAATTAAATAGTCTTTAAATTTAGAATTAAATGTGTCTTCCGTGAATAGCATAATCATTAATCCTATGGCGGATTAAGGGGGGGGGGGCTGAACGGGCTAAAGCCACGGGCCCCCGATGGTTTAGGGGCCCCCAAACTTTTTTATATTTTATATTAAAAGTGTACAAAAGTTTGCACGAACCCTTGAATATAATAAATTAATAAATACTATCTATACAACTTATCGCGTTCAGACATGATACTAATGATAGTACCTAATAATCGAAAAGCTTTAATTGATTCACTTCGCATGATGTAAAAAATAGTCTATATATTTTAAATTTCCCATATTTCGAAAAGTACCGCTGGTTGAGTGGACATAGCACATGCTCGAGGTGGCACCGGTGTCGTGTTCTATTCCCAGCAAGGGCATATTTTTTTTTTCTTTTCACACTCAATTATAACTACTGCGAACCCATCAAACAGTTATTTGTTTCTGTTGTTTTTTTTTTTCATTTTTAAAATTTAGTTACAGTTTTATATTAGCTGTTCACAATCATTTTATTTTAAGAATGCTGGCTGGATAGGGCCCCCGTTTGATTGCAGCCCGGGGCCCCGTGCAGTCTTAATCCGCCCCTGCATTAATCCTTAATTAAATCACAATTATTCGGAGAAGGAAATTGTGTCTTTCTCCCGAGTAATTAATCTAATTGTAAAATAATAAAAATTTAGGCTGTGGAAGTTAATGAATAAAATTTCTATTAATTTTGAACATTTTAACGATTAAATTATTTTGTAGATTATTTAATCAATCACTTACAAATTATTGGAAGAAAAAGTTATTTAAAAAATCGCCATTATGAATAGTTGTCAATAAATATTAACAAATGACCTGAACATGGAACTACATTTCTCATTTTAAACGAATGCCGGGCGGTAATGTTGGAAATGTGATTAAAGTTTAACTATCATGGTTCTAACACTTTGCCTACTTATCAAACCTAATGACACGCTAATTAAGCTAATGGCAGTATGAAAAATGTACCATTAAAAAAAACAAGTTTAATTTTCTGTTAAATGTACTAATAATAAAGTACTTAAGTTTAATTTGTCTTAACGGCAGTGGTGCACCACAAAGCACCGTTACGGATAATTTCAATTTGTCGCTATAATTTAGAAAACTTTGCTGCGGAGAGAAAAAGAAATATTTTCAAGTATAAAATTGGGTTTAAAACAAAATAAAAAGCTATAAAATATTTGGAAAATAATTGTTCTTACTAAAATGTCTAGTTACTTGTTACTTGACTTTATAAAATTAAATTAAATTTGTAAAGAAGAAAAGAGTATTTAATGTTTGTATTATTATAAGCTTTAAAACAATGAAATTATTTCATATTTTATCTATATATATAAAAATGAAAATATGTCTGTGTGTGTGTGTGTGTGTGTGTGTGCTTGTCCGTGGTAACTGACTAAACTATTCATCCGATCGTCATGAAAATTTTTAAGACTGTTGAGTGCCCTCACGGAATGGTAACTGGCTACTTTTTTTTCTCAATCTAACACTAAAGGGGGGCCGGGGGCCCCAAATGTGAATTTTTGCTTATATGAGCTATATAAAAAATAATTTAATCGCTAACTACTTGCTTTTTTGATTGATCTTAACCAAAATTTGCAATTAAATTCTTGATAGCCATTATTTAAATAACATAGTGCACTAAATTCCAAATGGCAACTCCTTCGAGGCTGGGGGCCCAAAATACGTGTTTTCTTAAACGTTTACGAATTTTTTCACTATTCAATTATTAAAGATCTTGACAAATAATGATAAATGTATCCATTATTATCCATCTTAAAATAAACAGTTGTTTTGAGCTTTATATCTTGCCCCGAATGGGCCCCTGGGGCCCTTAATGTCGTTTTTTGCCTATATAAGCTATATACAAATTAGTTTAAGCGATAGCTACTTGATACATTGATGGATCTTAAACAAACTTGGTATAGTTTAAGCGATAGCTACTTGATACATTGATGGATCTTAAACAAACTTCGTATATAAATACTTTATAGTCAATATTAAAATATTATAGGGCACTAAACTCCTAATGGCAACTCCTTCGAGGCTGGGGGCCCAAAATAC
>MUZC01000089.1:67530-121833 GCA_002072015.1 Radix auricularia | reverse complement strand
CTGGGGGTGCCAATAGTCTTTTTTAGGGGGGGGGTTGTTAATGTTTAAGAGATTTTGTCAATTCAATATTTAATCAACGACAAATATATCCATTATCATGCAAATTGAAATGAACATCGTTTTTAACTTTACATCTGGCTTTAAATGAGCCCCATCATGTCTTTCTTTTCTTTAATTAAGTTTATGCGTTAGGTTTTGTGTAAAAGAATTGATCTTAACCAAAATTTGTTAACAAAATCTTGGTAGCCCATATTAAAATGCTATAGGGCACTAAAATTCTAATGTAATTTACTTTTGGGCTGGGTGCCCCGAATGTCTGTTTTTGGTATATGCTTAAGATATATTCCCCATTCAATTTTTAAAATATATAGGAATATATATGAATGATGAAACTGAATTAAAATGAACAGCATTTTGAAATTGACATCTTGCGCAGAATGGGCACAGGGGCCCCTAAATGTCGTTTTTTCCTTTATATTACCTTTACAAAAATTAGTGTTAGTTTAAGTTACTAAGAAAATAACGGATCTTGCCAATTTTAGTACATAAAAACTTAAGAGTTTATAAATATTTTCTATAAGTAACTGAACTCTTAATGTCCATTCCCTCGGGCAGGCATACCGAAATGTTTTTGTAATGCGCGTTAATAATTTAATTCCCTAATCAATTTTACACAATATAGAGAAACAAAGCTTGAGTACAATGGCGATTAAAAAAATAATAAATCATCACTTATTTTAGAGCCCGGCCCCTTAATTTCGTTTTTTTTTCTTTATTTTTTTTCAAAGCTGTATATATATATATATAGATTTATTTATCCATTTGCTGGGAAACTTGGACTTTTTTGCACACTTCCGTGTAGGTTTTTGGCATAGTAGTTTTTAAAACAGATCACGCATTGGATTCTTAAATAGTCATTTTTACTGAGATCGTTTTAAGCTTTATATCTTGTCGTGAACTCTTTATGTTCATTCCTTCGGGTAGGCGGCCCCAAATTTTGTTGTAATGCACGTTAATAATTTAATTCTCCAAAGCAATTTTACACTATATTGAGAAACATAGCTTGAGTACAAAGTAGCACCTATTTTAGAGCCTAGCCCTTTAATGTCGTTTTTTTTAAAAGCTTTTAAATTATTATTTTATTTATCTGTTTGCCATGATCTTTGGCATTTTTTTTCGCACTTCAGTGTAGGTTTCTGGCATAAAACATATCACTCATAGGATTCTTAAATTGTCATTTTTACTGAGATCGTTGCAACGCACGACCGGGTCTGCTAGTTATTTATATAATTGTGAAACTCTTTTGCGTCATTATCATCCAAATTTCGTACATCTATAAAATTGTTATTTTAAGCAAGTGGCATGCCGCTTCATTTCGCTCCCTTCAATATGGGATACAATCGTATTTATATATAAGTCTTTAAATGGACGTTATATTTGTGTTTTATTAATTCTAGATAGAATTTATTTCGAACAAATACAAGCTAATGATTACGCTGTTTATATTAGAGACAGCAAACCACCAGCCTTCCAACATTGAAGAGAATTCAACACACCAACAAAACATAAAGCAGTATACACATAGTTAAAACATTGTTAACGCATTGTGGATTTCCCCAAATCAATTCAGACCTGTTTAATCACAGGGACCTGATCACCACAAACTTTTACAGTGTTTTGGCTAATTCTAATATAAAAAACACCCTAGATAAAATCAGACCTTCCACACAAACCCATGAAAATAAAAAATCTAATAATACTGATAATCATACACTCTTAAAACTCTAATAATTAATTTTCAAGGCATTAAAAAAAATCCAGATTTAGAACTTCTAATAAAAACAGAAGAACCAGAAATAATTGCTGGTTCTGAAACTTTGTTGAACCCCAACTTATATAACTCTGAAATTTTTAGCAGCAATTACAATATATTTAAAAAAGATAGAACAGACAATCATGGTGGCGTCCTACTTGCAATAAAATCAACTCTCATAGCCGAAGAAATTAACACACAACCAAACTCCAATATAGAATCTGTTTTCTGCAAAATAGCTACACCAAACTCATCACCCTTTATTGTAAGCAGGCTATATAGGCCACCAAATACAAACATAGAATACATGAGGAATCTCTGCAGTCAACTAATTTACATTAAAGACAATCATAAAAATGCTGTAATTTGGACTATGGGGGACTTAAATCTTCCAGATATAAATTGGAAAAAATATACAATTGATAGCCACCAAAATAATAAAGAAATTAATGAACATTTCTTAGACACAATAAACAACATAAACCTAGAACAGATAGTAAACAAAGCACTAGGAAAAACAAAATACTAAATTCATTCCTAAAAACAGACCAGGACTAGTACTAGACTGCACAATAATTCCTGGGCTGTCTGACCATGATATTCTTATCAAATCTAAAAAAATGGAGCCTTAAGGGTATAGTCACACTAAAAGGCTCAAATAATAAAACATATAATGATAATGAAAATAAAGCTAATATCTTTAACAAATATTTTGCATCATCATTTTCTGCCTCAGGCGACAAGGAAATTTCAATAAATTTAAATAAATTCGAAGAAATAGATAACATAACTGAAGATGAGATAGATATACATTCACTCTCAAAAAACTTAAATATAAACAAAGCTACTGGCCCAGATGAATTACCTGCCAGGTTATTAAAAGAATTAAGCAATGAACTGTCCCCAATCCTTGTAGTTCTTTTTCAAGCCTCTCTAAACCAGGGTAAAGTGCCCCAGGATTGGAAATTAGCCTATGAAACGCCACTCTTTAAGAAAGGTGATAAGTCTAACCGTGGTAATTACAGACCTGTATCCCTTACTAGTATCACATGTAAATTACTGGAACACATAATATATAGCAGAATAGTTAAACACATTGACAAAAATAATGCCCTATGCCCACACCAACATGGCTTTAGAAAGAACAGATCATGTGAAACACAATTGGTAGGAATAATAGATGATCTATCAAAAGGCTTAGATAATAATGATCATATAGATACAATATTACTAGACTTCTCAAAAGCATTCGACAAAGTTCACCACCTTAGTTTACTCAAAAAAAACTTAAATACTTTGGAATCTCAGGTCCCTTACATCACTGGATCCAAGATTTCCTATTGGGTAGGGAGCTAACTGTCATAATTAATGGTTCTAAATCTACACCAATAAAGGTTAACTCAGGAGTTCCACAAGGAACTGTCCTAGGTCCCTTACTATTTTTAATTTATATAAATGACATACCCAACAATATCTCAACAGGAACTAAAGTTAGGTTATTTGCTGATGATTGTATAATCTATAGAAAAATCAAGTCAGAACAAGATAGCAAAATTTTACAAAAAGACTTAGATGAATTAATAAAATGGGAAACTAACTGGAGTATGTCCTTCCACCCAGAAAAATGTCAACTGCTAAGAGTAACAAAGCAAAAGAAACAAATAAATTCAAAATATTTCATTCATGGAAAAGAACTAACCCAAACTAAAGATGTGAAATACTTAGGAGTCATAATAAATGAGAAACTATCTTGGAATCCCCATGTCAATGAAGTTATTAAAAAATCGAACAAAACCTTAGGCTTTATAAAAAGAAACTTTTACAAATGTAACAAAGATATAAAACTAAAATGCTACCTCACCCTGGTGAGACCTATACTAGAATATGCATATCTGTATGGGACCCATCCACCAAAGAAAATATTGATAAGTTAGCACAAATCCAAAAAAGAGCTGCCAGATTCATTACTGGAGAATATTCAAAACTGACAAGAGTAACACCGTTAGTTAAATCATTAAACCTTGAAACACTAGAGGACAGAAGAACCAAGAGTAAATTAGTAATTATACATAAGGCAATTAATTCTAATTTAGAAATACATTACTAAGATAACCTAAAACAACCCTCAAATAGACATAAAGTTAAAAACACCTTTCTTATTCCATATGCAAGAACAAACACATACAAGTTTTCTTTCTTTCCGTGCGGTATTCGGGTGTGGAATGGGTTGTCTGAAGAAACCAGGAAAGCCACCACTTTATGATCTTTTAAAACTCTAGTAAGAAAACAGGACTAAACACAAACCATAAAAATGCGTAGGACGCAATAATCTTCTGTACAGAAGAAGCGTCTGTAACATATAAGATAAGATAAGATAAGATAAGAAAAGAATATACATCACGTGATTTAGTTCTTCTTGACAGAGATGATAATGTTCATGTAGTCTCCAAAGGGCAGCACTTTTATGATCTGTTGTAATATTCAATATTACTATGACAAGGAGAAGGTGGGGAGATAGTTTCAACATCAATATAAAATAGTTTTTATGATCTGTTGTAATATTCAATATTACTATGAAAGGAGAAGGTGGAGAGATAATTTCAACATCAATATAAAATAGTTTTTATGATATGTTGTAATATTCAATATTACTATGACAAGGAGAAGGTGGAGAGATAATTTCAACATCAATAAAAAAAATAGTAACAAAAGGAGAATATAAAATAGTCGATTCCTGGAATTATTATTCATAAATTTTAATTATTGGTAAGAAACAAATCAACAACTTTTTAAAATTTTATCAATTATTTAAAATATGTTGTGGACATCAATATTTGCATTTACTATGATCATAATGATAATTGTATTATGATGACATCATCGCTTGTGTTTGGTTTTTTACAAATGAAATCATTGAATATTTTCATTAATAAACTTCACTATTCTGTAAATACCTCCGCAGTTTTATCCAATTCAATTGAAAAAGGAAATTACCGCATGTACAGATTCTTAATTAGTACATAACAATATAACACAATAATAATTGATGACGTCATTATATAAAAAAATACCAGACATTAACATTGATCTAGACTTATTAGACGTTGTTACAACAAACATGATATTTAGCATATGTGAAGAAATAAACTGTAATTCTCCGTACACGAAGGATAGAGAATTGACAAAATGTTATCCAAAAAATTTACACGCTGAAACTAACACTGAAACTGGTGGATATCAACATTCTCGTCTTTCACTAGCTAATGATAGTTGTGAAAATTCATTCTAAAAGATTATAACAATGATACCAAAGTCTATGGATCAGCTAATGATAGTTGTGAAATCTTCATTCTAAAAGATTATAACAATGATACCAAAGTCTATGATCAGCTAATGATAGTTGTGAAATCTTCATTCTAAAAGAACACTACAATGATACCAAAGTCTATGATCAGCTAATGATAGTTGTGAAATCTTCATTCTAAAAGAACACAACAATGATACCAAAGTTCATTACCGTAATCAATATTACTGTCAAAGACGTTAAAAGCACAACTCAATGCCAAATAAGACAATTTTAGTTATAACTATTAAATACATTAAAGAATATTTAAAGAAAGAAAGTCATTTGGAAGAAACTTGAGTAGGAAACGAATCAGCCCTAACTGATAAAATCGAATGAAATATATGATATGATTTCCTTGATATTACAACTGCCTTGGTAGAAATTTAAGCGTTAACTTTTGAAAAATTACCGAATTCATGACGTCATTAAACTGAAAATTTCATAAAGTGACAATAACTCAAGCTTTTATTAAAAATATATGATATTTGTAGGAGATATATTAAAAGGTAAGTAGATTAATTTAATGTCCATGACTTTAATTCTTTTTCATTTTTAATTAATTAAAAACATTTTTTTTTTTAGAAAATATCATTTCCCTTTTAAAAACAACTTATTATAAAGTTTATACTTTAAAAATCATTTTTTTTTAAAATGGAGATTTCCATGAACAGTTTTGGTCATTAAATTGCTCTTTACTAAATTTGTCTTCTACGCTCTGGCATTTTGTTTCTTAAACATTGGCTGGAAGAAAAAAAATGATGCTTTTACACACATTGTTTAAAATATGTATATAAATTAGTCTTGACAATTATTTTTATACATAATAAATTCTAAAACTTTAAGTTAAAGCCAAAACTTTTTAAAAATTACCAAATTGATAAAAAGTTGCATAAATTATTCATTATTTACATTTATGTTATTGTTACAAATAGTACAATATTTCAACTGTATTTTAACGACCTGTAATATTATTAGTATTTTAAGTAATTAAAAAAAAACATTAAAATTTACAAATACTAATTACTATCAACTAATACTAATATTATATGTGACTTTATACTAGTTTAATGTTAATTGGATCTGTTTGTCTCTGTAAACTGACTTAAATATAACAAATACTAGTTATTAATAGTAACTATTAGAATAGTAAGATAGCATTATCACTAGTATTAATACCATTACAATTACAATTTCGTAGTTTTACTGCAGGGTGTTGTTTAAATAAATTAAAAATAAATTAATATTGTTTTCTTTCCAACAAATTTAAAATAGAATCGACATGTTGTATGTGGTACTTTCGAAATTGATATTAGGGGATATTTATTTAACGCTGCATTAAATATAATATTAAAAATAATAATAACATTAAGTATCACTAGTAAATAAAAGTATAAATGATATATATGTACATGCACAATAACTGCATAGCATTAATTTGATAAAAAAATAAATTGTTTAAATAGTGAAACACGTATTTCGCTTCAATAATAAATAATATAATAGTCCAAGTCACTCACTGGATCTGGAACGCTGAGGAGCGATGTACGACAGTCTACAGCAGTTAGTTTAGTTGAAAAATCGTCTGTTGATGAGCGTTGTAAAAATATTTAATATGATGACGTCATTGTTTGGAGTGCATCGGTGCGCAAAATACAACCCCTATTATTATTATTAAAATCTTTGCGTACATTTCAGAAAGTTTAATATTTCGTATTTATCAAAAAACGACAAGTTAGTTGGTCTTTTGACAAAAGGTTGACGACGCAGGCGCAAAAAAAAAAGGGGGGGGGGTGCCGCAGGCGCCACGGCGCTCCGGCACAATCTAGTTTATAATATTTGTAAACTAATTTGCTTCATTAATTTACAATATTTGTTAGGCTATTTGTTTTCCTTTTTAGTCATTAAATTAATAATTTAAATTAAAATAATGAGTATAAAAATACATATAAATATAAGTTATAGTAACTCAACCTAATCTTTAAGCTTAAAATTAATAAACATATTTAAAAATCGATCACTAACTTGAATCGTCTTGACCTTCATGACCTAATTAATTTTTTAACCACTTGGACTAGACTTGATGTAGCCTTAAAATTTAATACTTTTGTAATTATTTTTAGAATCAGTTATCTATCATTCTTGATTACATTAAATAAACATCATTTACAATAATAATTGTAGTTTTCTTACTTGTGGAAATAGGGTCGTCTGCAATTTCAAGCAAAAGTTTCTTCCTAAATTCCTAGTCATATTACTATTACTAAAGACTAGTGATACAGTGAAAACACTTTTGTCGACAACGTTGAGAGGAGGGTGGGCTCATGAACTTAAGAATTTAATTTGTCAACATATATACATGTGATTTAAGCTTAAAATTGAAATATACTGTTTTATATTTGGAAAATCATGCATGAAAGCCAATTCTTCTTTATTAAATGATTATTTACACGCATCAAATGAGACGAAGTGGGAAAAATTACCGTCATTTTGTTGACTTTTTAAAGCCAATTCGCGTGATGTGCTGTAAAAATCAAAGTATTTGTGCGTGTATGCCCGTGCACTGGCGTTTTTACACTGCCAGTGTAACCACGTTCTATATCTTATTGCATTTGTTTTTTAAGACGTTTGAGATGCGCTTTCACGTATAACGCGCGTATAATGGATTGAAAATTCGCTCGCAGTGGAACCTCAGCCTAGGAATCAAGGATGTCGAAATGTGTAACATGCAAAATGACACGCGATGCACCATAAGCTGCAGACATACTCATCAAGGAACGGTGGAGGGGAGGGTTGAGGGCATTGACACATGCATCAGTGCGAAGTATTTACAAAATGAAGTTTACGTGGAGTAATATGCATAGTGGTTGTTGTTACGTGTCCAACAACCGTTACTACCATCCCTTGGAATCTCTGACCTGTGATTTTTCGATTCTAGTGTTAGTCATGTTCGCACTAAATGGGGAAAGAACTGGCAGAATTTTTTTAAAGAACAATTGTTTTAAAAGTGTTCCATCCGGGAATTGAACACAGGACTTACCACAAGCAAGGCAGTCGTGATAATAACTACACTACAAATCATGTTTTTTTACGCAAGTAAACGCATAAGCATTCTTGAACCCCCCCCCCTCCAACACACACACACTTATTATATTTTCATCCCACTCCGCTGGCCCACTGAGATCTTTCGACCACATCGGGGAGATTTGTCATTCTCATTAGCACTTGCCTGCTTACGTGAATCGTATACAAAGATAGAAGGTTGCATTTCATAATTTAGTCACTTTAGTGTGTTTTTAGCGCATTTTTGAGAAGTCGAATTCGCTATTGCACCCGTTTTGTCGGTCCGTCTGTCTGACATCACCCTAGATCTCAGCATCCATAAGTCCTACACCCTTGATGTATATATGTTTTTTGTATGTCCTGACCTGCCATTTGTGCATCAACACTCAGTTACTCGATCCGTTAAAAAAACCCATTAAAACTACCAAAAAAACATTGCGAATCGAGAGATAACACTGGCGCAGGCGACGGCCGCCATTGCTGGAAGTCGAATAGCGTGCAAAAAGTATTAGTTTTTTTGTTGTTGACGTCATTAGAATATGTGTAAAAGTTTAGAGAGTTTTACGCCATCATTTGTGGTGACTTCAATCAAGATCTTAGCGGCTCAGGGGCAGAAATTGAAAACTTTTCGAAACAAGCTTCAACATTCAACTACTTTCAACAAGATTGGCAACCACGATCTATAAAACAACAATTGAAGGAGTATTTGGGCGATTAGCTGATTACAATTTAGAATGTTTCATTTATGAGTCCTATTTCAGTGACCACAAACCACTTGTAGTTAGATTAAAGAGAAAATAAAAAAATTTAAATGTAAAGAAATGACTTTTTAATTAAAAAAAAATTCAGGTATATTCATTAAACAAAAAAATTCATAAATATATGTCTAAAATCTAAACACAATTACTGATAACTACATAATGCTGATATCTAGCATAAGTACTGATACATGATACGAAAATGCGCTAACACGTCCTGAGTCCAAATAGGGACCAGGCTTAACATGATTTTTTAATTTTTCTTGAGATAACTTTGAAACTGAAAGGTATTTGATCAAATAGTGCATTTAAATTCTTCTGCTGAATTATTTCGTTCAGCCCATTGTGTTATTGAATGAGCTCTCTGACATTGTAACGTTTTGAAACAAATGATGGATATCAATTCCTTTGAGGAATTGGTTGGTTTAGTTAAGTGAGGACGTAAATGTGTCTCTGAGATATATTTGCAGTCAGAATGATTTACATTGTTCATTTTAATCTCCCTGCTGAATCCTTTCGCTTATGGCAATGTGTTTTGAAATGTGGTTGTACATGGTAAGCAAGAAGAGGATAGTTGCCTAGTGACGTCACGCCAATGTGATCAGGTGGCTGTGAAATTATTGTGAACATACCGATACAGTCATAAGTGGGTACCCGAAAGTCATCACGTGAGAGGCCTCGTAATGCCAATGACTGCACAAGTTCTGTTATATAGACAAAGGTTGACCAGGATTTTAAACTCGAGGACAGGTAACAGGACGTTTTCGGAAGTAAATAATGAGAGAGTTGGAAAGTGTTTAAGACCTGGCAATACTTTCTGCCTCGCTACTATAGACTCATAAATTATTCATGTACTCAGCGTATGGTTGATGAGGTTTTATGACTACTTTACCGTTACAGAAAGCAACAAAAAGCACGTCACATAAGTTATGACAATGTTAACAAACATAGTTTACAACCATATTGTGAAGTAAAAGAGCAACAGTTTTGTCAATGATATTTTCAAGAAATTTTTGACCTATAGAGACAGTTACATGATGCAGGTATTGGTATAAAATTTAATGATGTGTTTTTGCCATGAAATTATACTCGAATCGGTAGCCAGGTTTGCACAAAAAATGTGGATGTGGTTGGGAGAAAACAAATTGCATCACGAAGAAAGCAGAAACGACAGAAAAGAACTTTCACCTGATGCGAGCAAAAGTATTACCAAAAATTAAGTGTTTTTTCCGTGAAAAATTTTTAACAATGGAATTCTCTTCCATTACACATCCGTAGTATTTCAACTGCTAAGTCATTCAAGACTGCACTTAAGACACATCTTTTTTTTAAAAAAATTCAAAATGAATAAAACAACATTTCTTTAAATGATTAACGTAGCTAATGTATAACGTATTGTCATTTATGTGGTTAGTATGATATGAATGTTTATTTTTATTGATATACTAGCAGACCCGGTCGTGCGTTGCAACGATCTCAGTAAATATGACAATTTAAGAATCCTATGAGTAATATGTTTTAAAAACAATTATGCCAGAAACCTACACTGAAGTGCGAAAAAAAGTCCAAAGATCATGGCAAACAGATAAATAAAATAATAATTTAAAAGCTTTTTAAAAACGACATTAAAGGGCTAGGCTATAAAAAAGTGCTACTTTGTACTCAAGCTATGTTTCTCAATATAGTGTAAAATTGCTTTGGAGAATTAAATTATTAACGTGCATTACAAAAAAAATTGGGGCCGCCTACCCAAAGGAATGAACATAAAGAGTTCAGTTTCCTAGAGTAATTATTTATAGACTCTTGAATTTTTTTAAGACAAAAAAAAACTAAATTAAGAGCCCCAGGGCCCATTCACGACAAGATATAAAGCTTAAAACGATCTCAGTAAAAATGAATATTTAAGAATCCAATGCGTGATCTGTTTTAAAAACTACTATGCCAAAAACCTACACGGAAGTGTGCAAAAAAGTCCAAGTTTCCCAGCAAATGGATAAATAAATCTCTCTCTCTATATATATATACAGCTTTGGAAAAAAAATAAAGAGAAAAAATGAAATTAAGGGGCCGGGCTCTAAAATAAGTGATGATTTATTATTTCTTTAATCGCCATTGTACTCAAGCTTTGTTTCTCTATATCGTGTAAAATTGATTGGGGAATTAAATTATTAACGCGCATTACAAAAACATTTCGGTATGCCTGCCCAAGGGAATTGACATTAAGAGTTCAGTTACTTATAGAAAATATTTATAAACTCTTAAGTTTTTATGTACTAAAATTGGCAAGATCCGTTATTTTCTTAGTAACTTAAACTAACACTATTTTTTGTAAAGGTAATATAAAGGAAAAAACAACATTTAGGGGCCCCTGTGCCCATTCTGCGCAAGATGTCAATTTAAAAAAGCTGTTCATTTTAATTCAGTTTCATCATTCATATATATTCCTATAGATTGTTAAAAATTGAATGGGTAATATATCTTAAGCATATACCAAAAAACAGACATTCGGGGCCCCCAGCCCAAAAGTAAATTACATTAGAATTTTAGTGCCCTATAGCATTTTAATATGGGCTACCAAGATTTGGTTAACAAATTTTGTTGAAGATTAATTCTTTTACACAAAATCTAACGCATAAACTTAATTAAAGAAAAGAAAGACATGATGGGGCTCATTTAAAGCCAGATGTAAAGTTAAAAACGTTGTTCATTTCAATTTGCATGATAATGGATATATTTGTCGTTGATTAAATATTGAATTGACAAAATCTCTTAAACATTTACACCTTCCCCTAAAAAAGACTATTGGCACCCCCAGCCCCATTTTTTGTTAAGAAGTTTATAATTAAATTGAGGGATACAAATTTGGTTAAGATCCATCAATTTACCAAGTAGCTAGTACTTAACCTAATTTTCTATTGCTCATATAAGCAAAAAATGTCATTATGAGCAACCGGCGCCCCATGTGTGTTTAATTGACAAAGAAAATTACCTGTTAACTTCCTGGGAGTGCACGCAATAGTCTGCAAAAGTGTCATTATGACCATATACATGGTTTAGTCAGCTATAAACCAGCACCGATTGGGCTGCTATTAGGGTTTAAGGGCTCTATGGTATTTTAATATTGGCTATCAAGAATATAATTGCAAAATTTGGTTAGAATCCATCAATATAGCAAGTAGTTAGCGCTTAAACTAATTTTTATATAGCTAATTTTAGCCAAAAAAAATGACATTATCGGCCCCGGCGCCCCTTTAGTGTTAAATGGAGAAAAAAAGTAGCAGTTACCATTCTTGAAGGGTACTCATCGGTCACAAACATTTTCATGACGATGGGATACATGTTTTAGTCAGCTTTAAACGACATACACTCACACACACAATATAGAGATAGATATAGAAGGAAAACATATTTAGGGGCCTCCGGCCACATTCAGTGCAAGATATCAATTTCAAAAATCTGTTTATTTTTTATTGCATTTTTTAATGAATATATTTATCGAGATTGTTAAAAATGAATGGGAAAAATATCTTTAAAATTTAAGAAAAACACATTTGGGGCCCCCCGGCCCCGATAAAAAGGACATAAGAAGTTCATTGCCCTTTATTATGTTAATATGGTATACAGAGTTTTTTTAATATATAATTTGGTTAAGATCCATTCATTTACTCAGTAACTAACCAATAAACTAATTTTTATATATCTCATTTTAGAAAAAAAAAAAAGATTAAAGGCCCAAGGGGCCCATTCAAGGGAAGATATAAAGTTCAAAACATGTGTTCATTTCAATACGGATAATATATACATTTATAATTTTTTGTTAAGAAGTTTAATAATTAAATTGAGGGATAAAATCTTAAACGTTTACTAAAACTGGTATTTTGGGCCCCCAACCCTGAAGAAGTTGCCATTAGGACTTTAGTGCCCTATAATATTTTAATATTGACTATCCAGTATTTATATACCAAGTTTGTTTAAGATCCATCAATGTAGCAAGTAGCAATCACTTAAACTAATTTTTATATAGCTTATATAGGCAAAAAATGACATAAAGGGCCCCAGGGGCCCATTTGGGGCAAGATATAAAGCTCAAAACAACTGATTATTTTAAGATGGATAATAATGGATACATTTATCATTATTTGTCAAGACCTTTATTGATTGAATAGTGAAAAAATTATTAAACGTTTTAGAAAACACGTATTTTGGGCCCCCAGCCTCAAAAGAGTTGCCATTAGGAGTTTAGTGCCTTATAATATTTTAATATTGACTATAAAGTATTTATATACCAAGTTTGTTTAAGATCCATCAATGTATCAAGTAGCTATCGCTTAAACTAATTTTTATATAGCTTATATAAGCAAAAAACGACATTAAGGACCCCAGGGGCCCATTCGGGGAAAGATATAAAGCTCAAAACAACTGTTTATTTTAAGATGGATAATAATGGATACATTTATCATTATTTGTCAAGACCTTTAATAATGGAATAGTGAAAAAATTCTTAAACGTTTTAGAAAACACGTATTTTAGGCCCCCAGCCTCGAAGGAGTTGCCATTTGGAATTTAGTGCACTATGGCTTTTAAATAATAGCTATCAAGAAATTTATTGCAAAATTTGGTTAAGATCAATCAAAAAAGCAAGTAGTTAGCGATTAAATTTTTTTGTATATAGCTCATATTAGCAAAAATTCACATTTGGACCCCCGGCGCCCCTTTAGTGTTAGATTGAGAAAAAAAAAGTAGCCAGTTACCATTCTGTGAGGGTACTCAACAGTCTTAAAAATGTTCATGATGATCGGATGAATAGTTTAGTCAGTTACCACGGACAAGCACACACACACACACAGACATATTTTCATTTATATATATATAGATGTATTGTTATTTCACTGTAAAGTTCTGTGAGCCTGGCTCCTTGCTGGGATACCGCGCTATATAAATTATCATTTTATTATTTTTATTGAAGTCTATGAAGACATGAAAGAGGTCCTTCTGGTGTTGCATATGTTTTTCACAAAGCACTCGCAAGTTGAAGATCTGCTCTGTTGTGCTCCTTCCTGCTCTGAAGCCTGCTTGTTCTTCAGCAATGATCTGCTCTGCTTGTGGTTTTAGTCTGTTTAGTATTACCATGAGCATGACTTTGCTGGGGTGACTAATCAGGCTAATTGTACGATAGTTCTGACACAATTGTAGATTGCCACTCTTTGGGAGCGTTATAACCAGCGATTGAGTCCTGGATGTTGGCCACTCTCCTGTCTTCCAGATCTTGTTGCACATGCTAGTTATAATGTTTATTATTGACAGAGTGTGGCATGCAGCACTGTGGGCAACCATGCACAAGTACAATTATAATGCCAACCTCATTACTGTGATCAAAAACCTATACAACAAAGCATCCAGCGTAGTACTCTACAACAGCAAGCTGGGAGATTGGTTCAAGACCACTGTTGGTGTCAGACAAGGGTGTTTACTCTCCCCCATCCTCTTCAACCTCTTCCTGGAAAGAATTATGACTGATGTGCTCGAAAACCATGTCGGAACGGTCAGCATCGGAGGAAGGATTATAACTAACTTACGCTTGGCCGATGACATAGACGGCCTAGCTGGCAGAGAGGACGAACTAAAAGATTTCCTTTCAAATGTAGAGAAGACGTCGAAGTTTTAAGGCATGGAAATTAGTGCAGAAAAGACCAAGGTAATAGCAAACAATAATTTCACAAGTGAAATACGGATAAATGGTCAAAAACTCGAGGAGGTCCCTACCTTCAAATATCTCGCGGCTGTAATATCCGATGAAGGCTAAAAGTCAGAAATTCTTGCCAGAACGACCCAAACAACTGCAGCACTAAGCAAACTGAAAAACATCTGGCAAAGCAAGAAGCTCTCCCTGAGATCAAGATTCGACTAATGCGCTCTCTGGCGCTGTCAGTCTTCTTTTATGGTTGTGAGGCTTGGACGCTCACCGCAGACCTCCAAAAAAAGAATTTGAGCGTTTGAGATGAGATGTTTTCGAAAGGTATTAAACATCTCCTACACGGCGCACATCACGAACGAAGCGGTCCGCAACAAAATAAGTGCTGTCATTGGCCCTTACGAGGACCTTCTCACCTCAATTAAAAAGAGGAAACTACGATGGTAAGGACACGTGTCAAGATCTGGAGGTCTCTCAAAGACGATATTGGAAGGCACAGTCCAGGGAAGAAGAAAAAGAGACAGACCAAGGAAGAGTTTGGAGGACAATATCAAAGAGTGGACCGGCCTTTCATTTAGCGATTCCCAGAAGGCAGCTCAGAACCGTGACACTTGGCATGAGTTAGAGCGCAGCTCAAAATGGTGCCACAACGACCCAGCGTCGGGTTAAGGGACAGTTCAGTTCAGTTCAGTATTATTACTATTAAAGACATTGTCTGTTCATAAAGATGTGGCTGTTGTTTATGGCTTGACTTAAACGACAAACGTAAGATGCGACACAATCTTCTTTAACAAAACCAATAACAGAAAGTTTATTGTGTTCATTTTAATTCATTTATTTCAACATATAAATCATCTGCAACATAAATTATCCAACAATTAGAGAAAAAACGAAGTTCAGTAACAAAACTTAAAACATATTTGCATGATGTACGAACTAGTCCTGTAATCCATTTAAAAAATGATATACAAATAATTAACAGAGACTTAAGTGGAATTTTAATCGGGGTAAACAAAATTCATGTTCAGGTAATTTGTTTTTTAGCGCATTTTCGAGATGTCGAAATCGCTATTGCACCCGCTTTGTCCGTCCGTCCGTCTGTCATCACCCTGATCACAGGATCCATAAGTCCTAGACCCATGATGTATATACGTTTTTTGTATGTCCTGACCTGCCATTGGTGCATCAACACTCAGTTACTCGATCCGTTAAAAAACCCCGTTAAAACTACCAAAAAACTTTGCGAATCGAGAGTTAACACTGGCACAAGGAACGGCCGCCATTGCCGGAAGTCGAATAGAGCATTTTTCAAGCATTCAAGAGTGGTGCGAAGGCGTGCAAAAGAATTAGTTGTTTTTTTTAGTTGACGTCATTAGAATATGTGTAAAGGTTTAGAGACTTTTACGTCATCATTTGTGGTGACTTGTAGTTAGATTAAAGAGAAAATAAAAAATTTAAAATGTAAAGAAATGACTTTTAAATTAAAAAATGTCAGGTATATTCATTACACAAGAAAATTCATAAAAATATGTCTAAAATCTAAACACAATTACTGATAACTACATAATGCTGATATCTAACATAAGTACTGATACATAATACGAAAATGCGCTAACACGTCCTGAGTTCCAAAAGGGACCAGGCTTAACATGATTTTTTACTATTTATCTCTTCACTTTAATTTTGTGTATTTTCATTTAACGCTAATCTTACACTAATTTTTTTTTAATATAAAAAAAATTGACTTTATGTTCCCGAAATACTAGATAAAGCCAAACTAATGTTTAAAATAATACCCCTTGCACGGTAAAACTAAAACCAAAATGTTAATTATGTCTTATATATATTGGATTTATAATTTACAATAAATTAACCATTACAGTCTGCCATCAAAATTAAATATCGTTTTGTCCACGCTAAAAGATTTATAAGCATATGTTTAAGTCTTAATGTAACAGAGCGTGGTAATCCATTTTGTACCAAAGAGCCGTAATGCGTGACCTGATGGAACTCTCTTTAAAAACGGAATTACAGAAAATAAAAACTATATAGTGCGGGATGAACGATGTTTTCGATTTCCGGCAATGGCGGCTGTTTAACTCGCTATTGTTATTGCTCGATTCGCGATGGTTTTTTTTTGTTTTTTTTTTTGAAGTTTGGTAAAAACCTATACCTCCGACCGGGCCGACCTTACCGGCGACCATCTTGTAGCTATGGCACGTCACCGGCCAGGAAAAATAGTGCGAGCCCTGTGAATTTTCCGAAAATTCTAAAGCTATACCTAACCCAAACACTAAAATTAAAATAACAATTATCCTTCATAGCAACGGGAAGATACGCGACGCTCTGGTCGGAGATATAGGTTTTAGCCGGAAGTTTTTACGGTTTTTTTAGAAGCTGCGATCTCGCTATACTTTATTACTAAAATAATAGTACTAAACTATAGATAAAATAGTTTTAAACTCAAAACGGTCTTTTACATACATAAAATAACCATTCTTATTCTAAAAGATGACATCATCTTGACTATAATAATAAAAATGGATTTAATGCAATGTTTTTAAATTTTGATAACCGGTTGATCGCAATACGGGAAATTCTTACGGTACTGAGGTGCAAGTTTACCAAAAACCTTAAGGCGCATAAGAGTTAATATAATGCGCAGTTCTCCCGATGGCATAGCAAATGTGGGGCATTGGGGGGGGGGGAATGTCCCGCGCGGCACTAGGCCGGGGGCGGCGATTTCCAGATCGTTAATTAGTTTCTAAGAAAATAATAATTATTAGAATGTTCAGTTTTTTATCGAAATAAAATAACATTAAACAAATTTAATAACAGAAATAAAATATACTTCATATGGCTTGTGAACCTTTCAAACGTAAAAACTTCAATCTACATATTGGATATAAATTCTGATACTTACGCTACTGCCCTGAAAAGTACTTAAGTAGTATGATAATGTAACACTGAAGTACTGGAAGCTTAAATGGTTCTAAAAATTTGACAATCGCACCTGTTGAAAAATCAAAACTTATTGTACATGAAACATGAGCCAAGCTTGAGCGGCACATTTTATATAAAGGCGTGGGGGGGGGGGCGACTAAAACCTCTTTAATTAGCTTCAAAAAGAAAAAAGCTTTAATGAACAGATTATTAACATAAGATAAAAGCAAAGATAAACAAATTCAAAGGAATAAAGGAACTATATTATATACATTTCGGATACTAATGCTATTTAAGTGGAAAACTAAGGGATTGAATTAGTGTACGAGTATAAAAATATTGTTCTGGTATAGTTAAATGATTCAAATTTTATTTTAACTTCATTAAAGTAATGGAAAAATGTGTTGTCGTACTTACATGGTTTTCTACCAAAACAGTATTATTTTTATTTTAATACCTTTTGATTTCAAGCATCAAGAAAAATTATGAACAAAATTGTTTATATAAAGATATTAAAAATTTGCTTGCATGTATCCAAACGTAGCTACACAATTTAATTTTATTTTGTTATTTTATTATTATTTTTTTAATTGGAAAGCATCAGAAATGGGATTTTTTTTTAAAATGACAAACCAATATTTTGTGAGAGAAAAAAAAAGTGGTAGGACGTTTTTGTTAAAACTTTTGACATTGTTAATGCCTGGCATTGTTTGAAAATAAAGAAGTACACATCGTAGAGTCTTTAAAATATTTCATTGAATTAAAAGCGAATCTGCATGTACATTTGAAATTATTTTTAATAATTGACGATATTAAAATAATATACTGCAGAGGATCATCATGTATTAGTACTTCTTCTTTTTGGCTGGAAAATATTCAGGTGATTAAGAAAGTCGCAATAAAATTCCCACAGTCCATTCATTTTTCTAAAGTTAATTTAATATAATATGTTTACATCATAATCCAACTGAAACAAATGATCTATTTTAGTACTCTAGAAAGTTGTAACGCATTCTTATTCATGCCCATAATCGTTTGGAATCTCTACTTTTACAAGCAAGGATTCAAAGTCCAAAATAGTGAATATACCGTAGAGTGATTTGCAATTATTTTGAAAGCTATAGAAAAACTGAGAGAGTCAGAAAGGAAAAGCTAATTAAACCAACAGACGCAGGCACTTTGCTAGTTAGAATAAATTCTTTTTGTTTTCAAATCTATGTCAAAAATGCACGAAATATTTTATAAATTCATAGTCCAGAAAAAATGCTAAATAGAAGATGCTCACAGATAAATTACTGAGATACTTGAGGATGCTTTGAAATTTGATAACATTTTATGTGGAGACCCAATCATTTCAATTGAATCTTCAAGTTACAGTATCAGATATCAAATTTTTGGTGATCCAAAATAGGTAGCAATGCTATTAGAAAAACAGTTGAGAGGAAAGCTATAGTATTCATAAGATGAGATTACTGTAGAAATGTATGTCATATTTTGGCAGGTATGTAGAATTCATAAAACTTATAACATTTTTGTACACCAGGCGATCTGCTTGACTTTAAAATGTTGCCTTTAAATTAGAGTATTCAAATGATATTGTCAAACAAAGACTTTTTAATGCCACGGGTAAAAAAGGACTTAATGAATTAAAGACAACCCGATCTATAAAAGTTTATTAAGATATTAAGACTCCAATTTACCTTGCCTAAAATAATATAATTAATTTGAACATTGCCTACAATAGTATTAAGTAATGCAAAGTCTTAAAATAGCTTCTCCAAAATTAAGTTATTTAAATATTAATTATAATCTAAAATCTATAACGATTAGAAAATTTACACCAGAACATTTTAATCCATCGCTTTTTCAATTTCGGCATTGAAGATGACAAGGCTGAAATTATTGAAACACAAAAAAAAAATGTAAAAACAAATAATTAAAAAATTTATATAAAAGCTTTTCTTCTTGTCTCTATTACAGTGTCATTATTACGTTTTACTAGCCACTATTTTTTTTTACAGCCTTAACATATTTTTCGAGAGGAGGGCGGCAAATTTTGGTTCTGCCCCGGCGGCACATACCCACGCCTTGCCGCTGTTTCCCTCTTGTCTTTGGGCTTCTATATTAGTTAACTTTAAAACAAAAGTTTTATAGTCATTTTTGTTTCCCTTTCTTACTTGTTTCCACAATAATAATCACAGTCTAAAATAAATTTACCGAGACACTTAAATTTCTCTTTATATCCGTCAAGTATGACTTTGGTGGGGACTTCCCATAAATTATTACAAAGCATGGTGATTAAATCTGTTTTTGTTAAAAAAAGACAATCTTGAAAATCGTTTTCTAGCTTGGGCGCATCTTTCACATATACTACTAAATATTAATATTACAAACTACACCTTTTAAGAATACTTTCCAATTGTTAAAAAAACGTCCACATCAGCCAAACTCTATGATATGAGACTCTATAAATGGAATGGTAATTTAAACTTGCTGATATACATAAATAAAAAACAACACTACATTAGCTTAGCGTCTGAAACTAACCAATTACATTTCAATAGTTATGCATTGTTGTTATATCGCAGACATCTATTAATCCAGTTCCTTCGTAAGACTAAATTGTTTCATGTAAAAAAAAATGATGGATACGTTTCTACTTAGATATATCATAAAGGTAAAAACGTAAACATGGGAGTATATTAGTAACATATATAAGAAAAAATAAAATTGAATGATTCCAAGTCTTCATTTACATTAATCAGTTGACATATAAGTTAATTTGAACTTTATTCTTCATAACTGAATTCCGCCTATTAATTATATTAGTGTTAACCTATTAAAATGTAGGCCACACTTATGCTAACCATTTTTTTAAATAAAAAAAAAGATAGGATTAGAGAAATCTTATAACATTATGATATATTTTTTATTAAGATATTCTGAAAAAAATAACTCTTTTGGACACGGATTTTAATAAAACATAACAATAAATTAATTTTATGAAATAATTTACGCTTACTTTTACACTTCAATTTTAAGTAATTCTTTGTGAATTTTCATCGGAACGCATTGAGAATCCTTTCTATTCAAAGGGACTATTTTTATTTTATCAAATGGGGTCAATTGAAGTAGTGTTTTATCAGAAAGACCCGCGACTTGATTAACAAACAAGAACAGAACTTTCCCATGTGTTACAGCTCCAACGATAGGTGAATCTGTCAGCTCAGTACTGAAGACGCTCTCTTCTTTTGTTATACTCAGCGAGTTGTCACTTCTAGGTGTCACTTGGAGTAGAAGACCTTGTTCCGTCAGCAAATACGTGCCATGTTTATTATCGTCAGGGTAGTAAAAAGTTTGTACTTGCGTTAGGTTTGGTTTTAAATTGCAAACCCAACTTTTGTCGTTACTAGACATCCATGTGATTGTGCTTAGGTACGTTATATTTAATATGAAAACATTTTTCATCATCATTTGTCTCATCCAAGGTTGAACTTGATTTTCATAAGACGATTTATATTTACGTTTGTGAGTATTATTATTATTATTATTATTATTATAGCTTGGATTAGGTACATCTACGTATTCTCTTTTTTCATCCTCTGTTGTGTGAGAAATAATTAAATTGTTTTCAAAAATACTGAAACACATGGCAGTATTTTGTAAGTTGTAAACACAAACCCACACCGAGTTGTCAAGATATTTTGTATTCAATCTACAAACCTGACTCTGACAAATACAATAAATATAACTGTCATTAAACATAAATGAATGACTTCCCTCTGGTACTTCGGTGAAGCTCTCCCATTGGTCTTTTTTATTGAATCTAAAAATACTGCTCACATCTTTTTCACAATATGTCTGACTTAACAGAATATAAAGATGATTTTTGAAAGAATACACATCTTTCATTGATCCGTCTTTAGGCAGGCCACTGCGAGGAAGTGAATACGTTTTATTTGTGTCTAACACGTAGGCCAGAATTGCTCTAAAAGATGTTTGTAAATAAATTACAACAGGAATCATTTCGTCACAGTGATGGCCTTCGGACGAGGCAACTGAAACAAAACTAGAGCTATCGTCTGTGACAGGTCTCTCTGTCACCACAATCGTCTTGTCTCTACGGTCAGCGAAAGCTTGTCTCACAAGTGTCCTGGCTTCTCTACACTCCAAGATGTCATCATTGTTTAGTAAGGCCAGGAGGCACTCCAGACTGACGTCATTAAAGTTTGTTATTTTCATGAGATCACCGAGGTGGTCTTTTCTTTGACTTGAACTTTCAGTTATGTCTGTAATATTATCACGTGATTTAAAAACAACATCGATAGTGTTTGTTGTTTTTCTTTCTTGGGTGGCATGTTGCAACTGTTTTTTGTCCTGAAGATGTTTGTCTTTCAGTCCTACCTCATTACCTTTCAGAACTTTCTCAGGTCTATTTATAGAGCTAGGTTTATAATCGACCCAATTAAGAGCAGAAGTGACCAAGTCGTCAAACGATTTGAGATCCAGGTCAACGTGTCCTAAAACTGACAGTAGACAATTAAAAGACAAATTTAAGAAATCATCAGTTTTGCTGATCTTGTCAAAGTTTCTAGCTATAAATCCGTGTACTGACTTCAGGATCTTTTCAGAGTTGATCTCAACTGCCAATGTATAGATAGAAAGAAAATTATCATCTGTGATGTTCCGTGAGATAAAATATTCCACTTTGTTAACAATAAAGTCTATCTGTAAATGATGTGATGCGTGCCACAGATCTAACATATTATCAGAGTTCACAGTGAGCTCTCCTTTGTAAATAGAAACCAAAATGAGCCGAAACGTTTCTGAAGATATTCCTTTTATAGTGACAGTGATGGCGTCATTAAAGAAGCCCGTTTCATCAGATTGAAACATAACTCTAAAAACATCAGAACAGGCGCTTAAATAAAATCTGTGACAGTTGCAATTGACTTCATCGATGACGATTTTAAGGTCACTCAGCGCATTTTCTTCCCAGCACTTTCCCATTTTATTAATGATACAACTTGCAAAGTTGTCGTCGGTAGGCATTTTAAATTCTATGTTGAGTGCAACGTCTTTAGAATTATGAAGCTGAAAATGTTCACCTCCTGGCAGAAAGACTGCAAGGTAGACAGTTGAAATTGATGATATGTATATCTGTAAGGTAAACTGTTGAAGTTGATGATATGTATATCTGAAAGGTAGACTGTTGAAGTGATTTTAATATATATATATCTGTAAAGTAGACAGTTGAAATTATATATATATATATATAGTATGTCTGTAAGGTAGACAGTTGAAGTTGATTATATATACATATATCTGTAAGATAGACAGTTGAAATTTATGATATAGATATATGAATATTATATTTACATAGTTATTCATTCAAAAATACTATGACATCACTGACATAGTCTATTTGCTACGACATATAGATGTTTTTAGAAAAGAATTAAGCAATTAACTAATCATGGCTTTACTTTAACATTTATTTACCTTGACTTTCCTTTAAGTTATCTAAATATTGAATAGATAAAAACATTACTTATATTTTTCCGTAATCTTTTTTTTAAAACAATAAAATTAATGTACTAAATTTTGTATTTCAAAAAATGACATGAGGTGACATCAGGTAAAATTGTAGCACCACCCTTCAAAAATTTAAACTAGGCCTTCTGCTGTCTACGATTCAAAATACTTGATCCGCGTTTTTCAACACACAGTTTTATTCTTATAACCGGAGTGTTAGTGTATTACGTAGCTTAACAGTTAAACTAAATAATGCTTGCGACCAAAGTAAGGTTTATGATATTAAGAATCACGTTGACATTATAAAAGTTAATTTACTTACATTTTTAAAAGTTTTATAGTGGTAAAATAAGAACGAAACAGAACTTTGAAAGGATGATAGTACAGTCGGAAAGTCGTCAAAAGCACATATATATCACTTATCAGCAATGGTCACCAATGTAATGTGGGTGTGACACGATCTTTGGCACACTTTAATAATGGTGGTTGATGTTTTGTGTTGTATTTTTTATAGCTATGATAATCGAAAGGGGTGCTTAGTATTAATTAGGTGTAATAGAAATTCGCAAGTACTTCTATATGTTGACTTTTGGACTGTAACAGTATCTTTGTTAATTGCTGAGGGAAACATGTTTAACGTGGAGGTGCGGGTTGGGGTGGGAGTATCAATTTTAACGTCTGAAAAAATGAGATGATGGTTATTTTGAATTGACAGTGATTCCGCGTCTTTTTTAATATCTGTAGAAGTGATTTGAGTAATAAACAAAAGGGTAAATTATATAAACGAACAGTTCACATACGATGTACAATTAAACTGTTATAAAAATAGAACTTTTTTATGTAGACTTTAACAACAAAGAGATATACAGAAAAAAAGAGTTTTAAGGATTTATTAACTTCATCATATTGTCTACACACTTGACATGCTGTTAAACAGTTTTTTTAAAAAACAACAAAATTCAACTCATCAATTTACAATTTTATATATGAACAGCATTACCAACTTTTAACAGTGTATGTAACAGAAATAACAATTGTAATTGATGTACTTGAAGAGCAATAACATAGCATATTTGTCGATAATTTTTTTACAATTCTTTGTTGGTTACATCACTACATACATTCCTTGTTTTTGTTAATTAGAATACCACATACATTCTTTGTTTTTGTTAATTACAATACAACATACATTCTTTATTTTTGTTAATTACAATACCACATACATTCTTTGTTTTTGTTAATTACAATACCACATACATTCCTTGTTTTTGTTAATTACAATACCACATACATTCTTTGTTTTTGTTAATTACAATACCACATACATTCTTTGTTTTTGTTAATTACAATACCACATACATTCTTTATTTTTGTTAATTACAATACCACATACATTCTTTGTTTTTGTTAATTACAATACCACACACATTCATTGTTTTTGTTAATTACAATACCACATACATTCTTTGTTTTTGTTAATTACAACACCACATACATTCTTTATTTTTGTTAATTACAATACCACACACATTCATTATTTTTGTTAATTACAATACCACATACATTCTTTGTTTTTGTTAATTACAATACCACATACATTCTTTGTTTTTGTTAATTAAAATACCACATACATTCTTTGTTTTTGTTAATTACAACACCACATACATTCTTTGTTTTTGTTTAATTACAATACCACACACATTCATTGTTTTTGTTAATTACAATACCACACACATTCCTTGTTTTTGTTAATTACAATACCACATACATTCTTTGTTTTTATTAATTACAACACCACATACATTCTTTATTTTTGTGAATTACGATACCACATACATTCATTATTTTTGTTAATTACAATACCACATACATTCTTTGTTTTTGTTAATTACAATACCACATACATTCTTTGTTTTTTTTCCTGAAATGAACACTTACTTACCTCTTATTTTACGTTGACTTATAAATACTAATCACATTCGACTCTTTATAATTAATCAAAGAGTAAACAATCTAATAAAGTTAATACCATAAATGCTCATTAGCTATTTAAAAAAATATATTTAATGAATAAGATGGCAGACTGTAGATGCCTTTAAGAACCCTTCTGAAAACTGTATTGGTTAGATGTCATTTGACATTGACCTCGTATATTTTATCTACGTCTTTTGATGTTGTTTAGGCTATGTTTCATTTAACAAAGATGTCTTAAAGTTATAAAATAAAATAAAATAATATTACTATTATAAAAAAGCCTGTAGATTGCTTATTTAAAGGTGTAATTACTAAAAGTAAGTTTGACTCTGAGATCGCATGCGGACAATGATATACAAATACAAGACAATCATATTATACATTGCGTTTGGTATATTTGGTTTAAATTGTTTATTATAAAGACCAATAGATTGGTGTTATGATTTTCTCATAAGTTAAGTTTTTCTTAAATAAATATAAATATATTTTTTAATTTTTTTATGTTGTTTTCAGTGATTCTTATCTTGACATAATAAGATAGACTTGATAAAACAAAATTATCAAACAATATAATTATATCCCTCAGTAAATCACGTCTGTACATAGTGTAATGCGTCCTAATCGTTACGACCAATGATATCTAGAGATAGAAACAAATAAGATATGAACATAATAGAGTGCACGTTATCTATGTGATAACAAACACATCATTTTAATAGACATTTATTTACAGAGATAATTTAGAAGAGCTTGTAGTAAAAATAAAAACAAAGAGTACATTCTCTTTGTTTATAACATATTAGAGGACCTGCGTGCGTTGCAAATATCACAATAAACATGAATAAATTTAAATAATCCAATGTGTAACATGTTATAAGATCAATTATGCCAGAACCTTCCTGGAAGTGTGCACAACAAATTCTAAGGTACAAAGCAAAATGATGTTTAAATTAAAAAGCTTACAAAAGAAGAAACGTTATTTTGGCCCGGGCCTTAAAATGAGTGGTAAATTTTTAGTCAAGCTGTATATCAATATCGTGTAAAATTGAATGTGTAATATAGTTATAAACGTCCCATAAAAAAGACATTTAGGGTACCCAACTACAGGATAATGATTATTAGAAGTTCAGTGCCCTATAATCCTTTAATATAGGATCTTAAATTTTATATACTCAGTTTGGTGAAAATCCTGTTATTGGTTTTTATTATTTTTTATAGTCCAATAACCTCTGTTTTTTTTTTGAGATCGTAGAGGATTCTAAAGTTTCCATTAAAACAATTTTTGGCTTGATAGACCCTGTTGGCACCCAATGCTCTTGAAGTCAGCTTTAACGTTAGTCATTAATTAAAAATTTTGTCGTGGCTCGATCCACGCGACTCAGCTGGTATGGCGAGCGCACCATTGAATTCGCTACCTAGCCACCCGCTTCGCTAACGCATAAATTAATTTTATATAACTAATATAGGGCAAAAACGACTTTAATGGGCCATATGGCCCATTTGATGCGATGTGTCCATTTCAAAAACCTGTTCATTTTAATTTAATTTCGTCATGAATGTGAAAAATATATTAAATATAATGTGGAAAAAAAAGACATCTTGGGCTTCGACCTCTGTGATAATGACTTTTGAAGTTCCGTGCCCATAATTATTTTAATATTGGTTACCTACACAGAAAGTTGGAGAATTGATGATTTTCAATTAGTATATAGCTTATATCAGGGAAAAAAATTTATGGAGCCCCGGCCCCCTTGAGTGTCAATTTCAAAATTATGTGTTGCCAATTTTTGTCGTAAGAGTATACCCAACAACTTTCCAAAGATTCATGCTTCTACCTACACGGAATGTTGGAGAATTAGTGATGTTGAAAAAAAGTGTTGGGCCCCCGGCCCCACAAGAGTGAGATCTTTAAAATTCTTTTTTTGCCAATCGTCGTAGTGAGAGAGTACCCAACAACTTTTTAAAGTTTCATGATTCTACCTACACGGAAGTTGGAGAATTAGTGATGAAATGTGAGTGAGTGAGTGAGTCAGTGAGGGCTTTCCCTTTTATAAGTATAGATACCCGCCATTGATCTCATATACTACTGTCATTTTAGGACTTAAAAAAGTTAACGCTTATTATGATCATTAAAAAACTATTCTGGTTAATTGAAAATTCATACAAGCATGGAGAATATAAATGTTATATATATTATACACATTAGGAAATAAAGGGATGCTCGTAAAACTTGGTTTACTCATTTACCTGATTGTAAAAAAAATTAAAAAATTATTGAAACAGACGTCGAGAGACAGCTTTGTTACAGAAAAGTGAGCAGAAGAAAGTATAAGAAACACACATTTATTCAATTTTACAACCACAAAACAAAACAGAAAAAAACAATTAAAGGCCAAAATATATATTAAGTAGATATTTAATACATTTTCTTTTAGCAATTTAAAACACATTAAAAAGTAAATTAAACGAACGTTTATTTAAAAATTGACACATTTTAGTCAGTTTTTCCTGTAAAATGTTATTTCTTGTAGGACAAGATTACTTAATATATATATTTTTTTCTAGGTGTAATGGTACAATAAAATATTCTTTTTTTTCCTAAACAGATTTAAATACACATAAATTTAACTAAGAATTAAGCCAATAATATTTTAATTTTTTATATCACACTTTAAGTTATAATTATATATATATCAGATTTTCTCTTAAATCCAAAGATTTATACCTAGCTGGCATAAGTTAAGAACACGTTTAAGGGATAAAAAAAGCAATTCACATAAAAATGATACCATTACAAAAAGCTATTTATAATTATTGTTTTATTTAAATATTCTAAATATTTATGTATAATTTTTGTTAAAAAAAATTGCAGTGATTGTTTGTTTTGTGTGTTTTTAAAAAAATATATTTTCGTTTTACAGTTTCATAATATTATCAAAGATGTTTTAAAGGCTATGTTTAAAATATATACCTTAAAGGAAGACTAACAGTTTGTGATACACAAGAATTTCGAGTATTTTCCGTTTCATTGATAAATAAACACATGGCTTCCTAAATGTGGAAGGCATTATTTTCACGCAAAAAGCATTGGTAATGGATTTTTTAAAACGTATCTCATTTCAAATCAATTGATAAATAACAATATTAATGAAAAGCTACTATAGATCAGTTTACTCAAAGTGGTGATCCGCGGACTAGTGTCATTTTGTATGCCATCTACCACCGGTCACAAGAGGTTATCAAGAAATGACTGAAAAGCATTATTATAATCCTACATTTGCAATCATATAAAACACTAACTCTAGAAGATATGACAATGTTTAGGTAAAAAGCAGGTGAAAGGAAGAAAGAAATCAATGCTGTAAAGTATGACCTTTTTGTTTGTTTATTCTTGTTGCAATAAGCACATGAAAACTAGACTAAAATATATCAAATTACAAATAAAATTTCGCTATTACTTCAATACAATTAAAACATGCACTGGTACCTAGAGCAATGGAAGAATGCCGGTCGACAAAACTTCAAAAATTGAGAAGCAAAGCCCTGGTTGACAAAAACATTATTTTAATTAACAAAAACTCTGAACACGTACATCTCCTCTTTGAAATTATAGGACTAAAATTGCAAATTATATCCAATAAATATTTATTGGCTTTTAACAGATTCTGCACGGAAATCTCAGGAAATCATCCTTTACAAATGAATAAAGTACAGTAAAACAATATTTTTAAAAATATGTTTAGATAAGGGATGCCGAAATTAACCATTAATTTCTTGATTAATCGCTACATAGGTTAAACGATTAAAATATTTTTTGACGTATAATCGACCCATCACTTACAAATTATTTAAAGTCAAAACGAAAAATGTAAAAAAAAAAAATAGCGGCTGATAAATAATAAATTCTCTAAAGATTACATGACCATCTTGGTTTTAAGCTATTGACTGATGGATTTGTTCAAAATGTTGGATAAAGTTCGCTGACCACGATTCTATGACTCGCTTACTTATCAAACCAAATAAAAAGCGTATTGAGCTAATGGAGACAGAAAATGACGACAGTTCTTATTATGAATTAATGCGTTATAAAATGGAGATACAAGTACCTAAATTGAATAAACCTCTGCAATGGTGGAAAATTTTAATTAATACTGATATTCGATAACGTAATTCTTTGCCAAGACGTTTTATCCATACCAAATACCTCAGGTTTATGTGAATAATTGTTCAGCTAGGCTAATTATAGTGTAAATTATACTCGCTCATCACGTGATCCAATTAATGTCAACACACTTGTATTTTTGCGTAGTTGATTTTAAAAGTAGAAATTTCAGTGTTATTTAGATTTTTAAAAAGAACGTTTAATTAATGTTAATTATGCTATCGTAAATTTTAAGTTTAGATTTTAACCAACATTAACAATTAATCGTTTATTATTTTTTTAAAAGTTAATAATAAAACTTTAAATTAATTTTTATACGCCCTCTTTAAATTATGCACGTTTACCATTGCCTTAATGGTTTAATTTAGTCTTTTTTATATTTTTAATTATTTTTTTAAGTTCCATAACCTCTTTTTCAGAGGTCGTAGGGGTTTCTAATGTTTCCATTAGAACATTCTCGGGCTTAATAGAACCTGGTGGCGCCCATCCCTCTGCAGGTTAGCGGAGGACTTTCTTAGCGTTAGTCATTTCTCAACATTTTAAAGTGGCTATTCATGGGCTCGGTCCCACGCTCCTGAGCTTGTGAGGCGAGCGCACTATTGACCTCTCTACCTAGCCACCAATTTAGTCTAAAATTCTTTAATGTTTGAAACATTTGGAGTGTTTTTATTTACAAGTAAATTAGAGTAAACAGTGTTATTTCAATACGTCAATTTCAAACTGAAACAGCTATAACTAAACTTATGTCACAGCGTTTTATGAAGCAAATGTGTAGTTTCAAAGTTAGCTTGGAGATGTCAAAAACTATGTTTTTGTGTTGTAATTATTTCATTATTTATCTTCCGAAATTTAAAATTACTTGTAACAATGTTCTTCTCTTTCTCCGATACGTGCTATGGTATTTTCACTACCGGAAAGAAAGAATTTGAAATTAACAAATTTGTATAAATACAACTAAAAGTATGTTCATGAGCAAAAATAAATGTAGAAATAGCAGAAAAGGAATGATAAATGACACAACTATTTTTTTTTAAAATTGAGATTACAAATGACAGGTAAAGGTAAATTTTAAACACATATTAAAAATGAAAAAAAAAGTTGCAATGATCAAACGTGGTAGTAAGTTTGTGATATTGAATTATGTGTCATAAATACAATCATAGACGACAACTGCTACAACAAGGGAGCTTATCATATCAGCAAGACTTTCACTGCGAATGCAGACTTGCTGAAAATTTTGTCCTTTGATTCTTAATGGTTTCGGTTTGGTACTTTTTCCACTATCACAATTTTTACTTGTATCTTGAAAAATATCTCCTACGTTTCCACAAACTGGCCCTTCAATAAATGTCCGTTGGTTAAGATGGCCTATTTGCGGTCCGTCATCACTTGGGCAGCCTGTTCTGTAGTATCTGACAACACGTGACCAAAGATCTCTTTTATTTCTCAAATCCAGTCCAGCCGTTTCCCCATACTCCAGAAGAGTATTGGGTACTCGGTAAATAATAACGGCGTTTAAGATGTAAGATAAAGCTGATCTTTTTAAAGCCCATTTTTGGCAGCCTCATATTTGTTGGAGAGGTAAAAACCAGTATCGAGAGAGAAATCAAGGTTTTCTCTAACCCTAAATAGATCTATTCCTTTCCTTAAAATACCATCCAAATGCCTCGCATCTTGAACTCCGTGAAACAGAATTCTGTGATCGCTTCTTTTAAAATTAGAATGTTTATATTCAGAGTCCCTTGGAAGACTCTCGTTAACTTTAATCATTTGAAAATTCATTTTTACTGGGTTCACGTTACCTTTAGCGCGCTGATAGACATCTGCATCAAACCATTTATTCATTGGTTTATAGCAGTATTTGTCCAAAAATGAATCCATCACTAGAATTGGGTGTTTCGAGAACAGGTCTTCAATAAATTCATGAACTAAGTAGATGAGTGAATGTTTCGTGTCTTTTTGGGCTTTGATGCTCTCTGCTATTATCTCAGCTTTCTTCTTGGTGAAACCCAGCAACATCAAATTGGGAGTTATTTTATCTTCAGAAGTGTTGTTACCTTCGTTGCCAATCTTTTGCATTTCTTCAGCCAACAAGTTTTCAACAATATAAAATGGGGAATTGTTTTGTATGTTCATGTATTGAGCGTTATTTATGGCCATAGCAAATCTCTCATCCAAACCGAGTATTTTATAAAGCAAGTTACTTTCTGTCACATGTAATACGGTATCTTTACCTTTAGCAACTTTCAATATGTCAATTAGTGAAATTTGGTCAATTTTAATTGTAAGATCTTTGATCTTTGTCATCGTTTTTTGCGGATCAAGAGAACTGAACAACTCAGTGGATTCCAAATCTATGTTTATAGAATGCAGGCAATCGTACAACTCACTTAGCATACTAAGAGCATGACTCATGTCCTGAAATTAAAGAAATATTTAGACTAAATTTTAATTTAAAACAAAAATATAAATTAAAATATAATATTACCTTACAAAGTAGATTATAGTTTGAAATAGGTGCACTAAGAGCTTTCGTTGTAAATGTTTTTTTACTATCCCTAAATTATGACCATTAATAGCACGATCGTCTGCAAATTAGGGCAACTAATTTTAGATGTACTCTTTTCAAAGAAAGAGTAATCAAATAACGCAGGGGTGTCTAAAATAAGACCCACAGGCCATAAATCTAATTCTTTTGAATTGTAACTAGGTCGCGACCTAATCTTCAGAAATTAAATGACCCCAATCATAGTTTTGTACATACAACTTTCTATTTACAATCAATTCAAACAAAATAATATGTTCAGAGCATAAAATATGATGAAGTCACACTATGGTCGAAGTTCGTCCTGTGGTCGAACTGTCCGGGGTCGAATCGCCCGGGCTGGAATCGTCCGGGGTCGAACCGTCCGTGGTCGATACGACCGGGTTCAAAACGTCTTGTGGTCGAACTGGCAGATTCAAACCATTCGGGGTCAATGTGTCCGACCACCACGAGAAAAGGCTTAAAAATAGATCCAAACTTTTTTAGGCAAGGTTGGTCGGTCTGTCGTACGGTCGGTCGGTCGCACGGCTCAGATACCATAAGTTAAACTAAAGGATTTCAAAATGTAGAGTAGATTTAATAGTTGCGTCGTATATTTTAGTCATTACTTATCCAGACACATTTAGTGAAACCTATTGTTGTAATAGGGGTATTTTAAAATCGACACAGTATTCTCCTCTACCCCACTATATAATAGTACTTTTACAAATTACAAGCAGAGAACAATAATATAATTAAAATCTTTTACATCAGTTTAAAGTTATGTCTTTTTAAATTGGTTTTATCATGTCTGTCTGTCGTTACCATTGAGGATCGATTTTAACTGACTAAATTTTTCCTATCAAGCTGAAATTTAGCTTGCAGACTTTTAGCGACGATAAAAATTATTTATTGAAATTTGACATTGATCTAATATAGCGTAATTAAACTAATGATTTTTTTCATAGAGTGCTGTGTGCTATTTTAAATGCGAGCAACAATGCCCGTACTAGGACGTTCCATCATCGTTTCGGTGGCAAGTTGTACCTTCCCTCCAACAGACGCCTCGGCCGGCCATAAAAGTGTATCAAGAACAAAATACTTATAATTATAGTTATATAAAGTAAAACACTGAAACAAAGTTTTTGACTCTAAATCTCAACGCATACCGGTAAATAAAGTCTTAGAAAACAATACTTTACATAAAATAACTCGCTATGAGAGTGCGCCTAATTTTTTTAAATATGTCAATGAGATTTATTTTCATCTGATTGGCTGTTGAAGTCAGTACGAGTTTAAGGAACCAATCGCTATCGATGACCGGACAAAAAATTCCTTTTATATATAGTTATTTTTATTTTTGTTTTATATATAAAGGATATATAGTCAACAACGTTTTGGCCTTAAAAAAAATTATTAGCTTAATCCGACTCCCAAAATGTGTATTTACTGGAATACGACTTTTTTTATGTAACACTCTGGCATTTATGACGAGCATTAAAAGTAGACAATTAATATACATGAAGATAATGAAAATTTATTTCATTATTAAATTTTCAAACTATTTAACAACTTGAAGTAATCGATGTATTTGTAATGAAGACTTGACACATTTTAATCAATAGATCAGCCGCTTGTTTAAAGGAATATATTTATTTTTTTTTAAAGAAGGATGTTGTTTTTTGTTTCCTTTTATTGTTCGATCATTGATACTTGATTGTGGAGTAATTTTTTATCGTGTTTGCTTTCAAACTTACATGATCTTCCTCTAAAGCCAACTTTTTGATAACACCATTGATATACGCTGTAATTAAGAGTAAGGCTGTAGCATGTTCAGTTGAGTGGATGTTCTTCGTTTTGTACCCGCTAACATCGATCTCTTCAGTACCGTATTTAGACGTCACGTACACAAATGGAATAACATTTTCATTGAGTCTTATCCAAATTCGGATGTGTCCCCCTGGAAAAAATGCTGGAACTACGCACAACTTGATACCTGTAAGTCGGTTGACAACCTGCCAGGTACGCACCGCTTCAGTCACAAACATTTGTTTAATGTTTTCTACTGAGATGTGCGCTGTTGTTATGATGTCACAACTTGTTTCATGCTAAAATTTGAAGAAAAAAATTCAATGTTTAATATTGATTCCTTGAAAGAAGTACAAGTGTCTGTTTTAACTATCAATTTTGTATTCTGTTATTCTTCCCTAAATCATAATTAATGACATTTAATGAGAATTGAATTCTTAATGTAATTAACATATTTTATTACTTCAATGTCTTACTTTGAGTTTTTCCACTTGTGATGTTAAAAGCTCTTCACTTATTTCCTGTGTTGTCATGTGACCTCGTGTTTCTGATGGTAATATTACTTGACTTCTTTCTTGTACCTCAACATTGTTTTCATTGTTTGAACATAAAATTTCATCATTAAATTGCGAGACGTTAGCATCGTGTTCATCTTCTAAAGTTACTAATGTTCTATTAACAGTGACTTTGTGTACAGTAGCTAAGTCTTCATTTTCTAATCTTAATATTTCTTGGCTCTTTTCTTGCATCATAGCATTGATTTTCTAACTTGAGATTACTTTTTCTTTATTAGTGTCTGTAAAAGTAGCCGTGTCTTCATTTTCTGATCTTAATATGTCTATAATCTTTTCTTGTATCATATCATTTCTTCCATTGGTTGAGAGTAGTATGTCGTTATTACATTCAGTAACAGTTTCTTTATTTTCTGATTTTACTAATGTATCTACTATGTCTTCCTTTAGTGCTGTGAATATTCTCTGACTATTTTCTGGTACTATAGCAGTGATTCCATGTTTATGTTTTGAAGTACTTCCGTTTTCTTTGTCTGGAACAGTAACCAAATTTTCTTTTTCTGATGTTGAACCAGTTTTACTACGAGTGTCCTCGTTTTCACAGGTATCGTCTTCCTTCTCTGATGTTCTTATGTCTGGACTATTTTTCGGCACAGTGTCTGTATCATCTTGTGATATTGATATGTATTTACAACAAACTCTTTTGATTGTATGTTCTAGAAGAAAATAATTTTTACTGCTAGTATCAATGTATCCAAGTTCTGATATTGGTATTGTCTTCTGAGTTTCTTGTAAACTAGAAATGTCCTCATGTTCTATTCTAAAAATGTCACCGAAATGTTTTGATTCTGTTGTATTGTCCTTATACTCCGCAGACATTATCACTTTGGGTTTCTCTCTTATTTTATGTTCATGTTTGAATTCAATGCTTTCTTGATTGCAATAAAAATATGTAGAATTTCCAACTGTTTCAATGTTTGATCTTGTTTGATTGCTTGCTGTTAAAGTAATTGTTTCCTCTGAAGATACTGAAATAATTTGAAGAATTGATTTTCAATTAGGGAACATTTTTAGTGACTCTTTTTTTAAATATAAAATTTATATCACTATATATGATTTCTTTAAGGATTTTTATATTAAAATCTTTCACGTGTATGAACACATGGGTTTAGGTCAATTTTCAAACGAAATAAATAATTAAAATTACCTATCTTTGCCTAATGTATAAGAGATCATACAATTATTGATCAAACGCTAATTAGTAGTTCAAAAATTGTATTAGGGAGTGCAGTTCTTCATTTCAGGAAAGACGCCATAATTTGTAATACGTTGAATTGGGCAAAATAAATTGCATTAGAAATATACTCACTGACAATTGCACAGTTAAAATATGCAATGACGTATTTGAAATGCATGTGCCCTAAGAGATTTCATTCAGATGATCACAAAAACACTATAGATATACAAGTATTTATTAATCTGTACGCATAAATATATATTGTAAAACTCTCAAAAACCAGGAAATATTCTCAGTTAAAAATAATAGTTAGCGCAGATCTGCCATTTAATTACACAAGCCTCATGCAGTTGCTATGACGCTAGGTTAAGCATGTCCTGAGCATGTCAGTTTATCTCTCCCAAAAAGGTAATTCTGGGGCGAACATACTAATGGGTTCTGAGATCGTGGGTGGGATTCTAATTTAGCGCAACAACGATAGGCTAGAAACCACCCCCAGAGGTCTTTGATATTTGACAGAACTCCTGGAACTACAACAAGCGAACACGTTCCGTGGTGATCAATGATACGGAACGGCGCAGAAATCAGTAAGGCAAACAGATACATGTTATAAAGTCCTTACATTGGGCCAGAAAGGCAACTTCCGAAAATTCTCCGAAAGACTCATAATTGTTAAGTCCTGTCAGGCTAGCTCATATCTCACTTACAAGGTTTCAATTATCTAACTCAACTATAATCTCAAGGCACGACGCGTGGCTGCATATTTTTAGTAATAATAGGGTTTATAAGCAACCAGAGGTCACATGTGGCTGTGCATGCATATAACTAATGTGATGTAAGTGCTTTATATCGAATACGATGGACAAACAGCACAGCATCTCAGCTCTCTCCAAGGTCTCTCTCTCTCTCTCTCTCTCTCTCTCTCTCATTATATATGTATATATATATATATATATATATATACATATATATTGAAACAATTTTAATTATTACGAAGATTTAGAATCGGTTTATTGTATCATCGTAGCAAACACATATTATACACGATAAACCTATTGAACAAAATTATAAGATAAAACATGTTGGAATTGACATGTTTTTTAAAATAAAAATCTTTTGTATTAACTTGTGCTCTCTGAGCCAGTCGTGCAAAAAAATAAAATTAGATAAATCGAATGTACTGTAATTTGATTATTGAGATTTTAAATTATTTTATTTATGTCTATTTATCCCGTTAATTTTTGAGGTAGAGTGTTGTGGTGCGCATTCTGTTCAACAACCATTTCTGTCACGCAATGGGGTGCGCATTACATTGACACCATTTTTTTAATATTCACGATCGGTGCGCATTATATTTAACAGGTTTTACGAGACATAAATGGAATTAGGTATTTTTGGATTGTTTTGAACTGCTTATTATAATGAAATCCCTCATTCTTCTGTCTCTTACATAAGGGATTTATAGTCCAAAACCTGGTTTTTACGGTTTTTAAGATTTAAAGATCATTTAACTCGTTATGTATGCTTGGTTCTATCTGAAAACACTTAAGAGCGATTTGTAACAGTTTTCCTTGTAGGCCAGCAAGCTGAAATTTTGCAGGCAGACTCATTCCTATGACACAAATGAGGTATTAAAATTTCAGATCCATCGAATGTATTGTCATTGAATTTCTATTATTTTTTAAAAAATCTTTATGTATCATATTTATTTTTGAGATAGAGTGTCGAGGTGCGTAATATGTTCCACAACCATAAGGTGCTTATTATATTGACTATACCTTTTAAAAATATATGCATTATTTTAAGCATGTTTTACGAGACTTCACTAAAATTTTGCATTGTTGAATTGTCTTGTACTGCATATTATAATACACATCTTTATATTTTATGTGTCTCGTATAGAAAGGACTAGCTTATTACCCGCGTTTTGCAGCGGTAAATTAGGATTTCAGTTAACGGTGATAAACTGTAAACACTCTTTCAAAACTCGTTTGATTTCAGTTTAAATCATGTTGGATGTACTAAATAAATTAACTTAAACCATCTTGTCTCTATTAATCAAGATCTTATAAAATTGAATGTGGATAAAATCTTAAACATTATCCGGAAAAAAAATGTTGGTGCCCTGGCGCCATTAGAAATTGACATTATGAGTTAACTGCACTGCAGTATTTTAATATAGGCTTCACGTACTTATATACCAAGTTTGGTCAGGGATCATTTATTTACAGAGTAGCTAACGCTTAAATTATTTTTTATTGTTCATAAAAGCAAAAAACCAACATAATGCCCTCTCTTACCCTAGGGGTGGTCACCCTAGCAAAATGCCCGCGCTCTGATGAGGAAGTTAGGATTTTAGTAAGCGTTGAAAACCCGTTTGACATCAATTCAAAACACCAAAACAGTCTGAATCATGATTGATATACTTGTTTGTCAATATTTGTCACGGTAGAGTAATATCAATTGTGTACTAACATGACATTACTGGCCCCCGTGAAAATTGGATGCAGGATGTGCATATCTCATGAGGTCTGATGATTTCAATATACGTGTCTATATCTATTTAATTGTTTTAAAATCTAAAGGAACAATTCTTTAAATGTTTAAGAACATATTTAAGGTCGTGCCCCGAAAGGACAAACGTGAGAATTTCATTACCCCATTGGGAATTTTATTATTATTTTTTTAAAATCAAATTTGGTAATTAATTTATCCATTTAACCAACAGCCACATTTTAAAATTACCTTGTATATAACTAGTGTTAATAAAAGGCATACGGACCCCCATCCATAAAAGGTGGTGTTTTTTTTAAAGCATTTACATTTAATGCCAGAAACCTTCGCTTTGGCATACCCAAAAACTTCCTAAAGTTTAATTGCCGTTGGATGATTAATATACATTTACTATTAAATCTTCTTAAAGACAACTAAAATAAAGGTCCGAAGCCCTATCGGCGTAAAATCAATACTTCAAAACAACACCTTATTTCAATTTGGATCATGATGAATATATTTGTTATTCAGTATTTGTTTAAAAAGAATCGAGTGTAATCGAATGGTTAAAATGTCTTAAACGTTAATGAAAAAGAGATTAGGGGCCCTCGGCTACAAAAGATTGAAAAAATATAATGCCCTAACGAATTTTAATATGGGCCATCGAGTTGTTGTCTTTTAAGTTTTGCAAAAATAAATTAACAATATTCAAATATTTTTATTTGTAATTAAGCGAATAAAAAAAACACATCAGGGTACCGGATCCGCATCTTAGTGTTAATTTTGTCTGTTACTATCCCAAAATTTCACGTGTCTACCTGCACAGGACGTTGGAGAATTTGTGATAATTTACTTTTTATTTAAGAAAATATACATTTGGGCCCGGCACTCAGTGAGTGGCAATTTAATTATGTTTTTGACAGATACAAGCGCGGGGTGTACTCAACAATTGCCCTAAAGTTTCAAGCTATTGCCTACATTAGAAAATATAAGAAAAAATACATTTGGGTCCCAGTGAGTAATACTTTTAAATATTTTTTTGCCTGTTATCATTGCGGTAGTGTACTAAACAACTTTCCAAATTTTTCATTTTCTACGTACACGGGTAAGTGGAAAAGTAATGATTTTTAGTAAAGTGAAAAAACGTTTTGTTCCTCGGCCCCCATGAAAGGGATTAAAATAAATTACTAAAAAATTCGTTGCAAGAGGCTACACAGTAGCTTACCACAACATTTTATGCTTCTACCTACATGGGAAGTTTGAGCATTAGTGACGAGTAAATCAAATATATAAGAAAAAACTACATTTGGGTCATGGACCCCAGTAAGTGATAATTTAAATAGTGTTTCCACCTGTTACAATTGTGAAGGTGTACTGAAAACTACCCCAATTTTCATGTTTTTAGATACACGAGAAATAGGAGATTTAGTGATTTTCAGTTTTTGTAAAGCTCGTTTTAGCAAAAACCTTTATTTGGACCCGTTGACCACAGGAATGGTAATTTTAATTTTCTTTTCATCTGTTCCGATCGAGGAATTGCACTTAACATCTTCCAAATGTGTCATGCTTCTGCCAACGCATAAATAATACAATTAGTGTGTCACAAGCGTCCTAATCCTTATACTTGACTGCTTGCTCCAAGATTCATACAATTACCGTTACATAGAAATAAAGACACTGCTTGAAATAAACGACTTTAATGGCGTTTTTCCTTTCCACAACAACGAGCACACAAAACTCTCTCACCTTCTACACATACACCAATTACGTCAACCACACTATCACTTTGCATGCTTTCGCACCACTAACCAATAACTTCAAATACCACAAAAGCAAATATCAAACACACCACCTTGCGCAACTCACATCAAAAAGTTAAAAGGGCAAATTGGTCATCTGTGACATATGCCCCCCTTTCCAGAAATTTTTCGAGGTCGACAAATTTCCATAATCTCAAATGATTAATTTTCAACTTTACTCATAACCATGATTACTTCTTAACATATTCTATGGACATATACTTTCAAATATCCCTGAATACTACTTCCATTTCCTCTTAAATACAGTAAATATTAATATCCAATATATCGACATAGCATTAACATACAAATTAGTATACATTTCAAACCCAATAATTTATGACTTATAAAAACTCAAAATAATATATGAACAGAATAATCCCGCAAATATCAACCTGAACGTCTATGGCCAAATGACCAGGTCTGTTACATTTGTAGCATTTATTATCACCGGCTCCTCTCTTATGTTTAAAGTCCATGCGAGCACCACCACGATCAAGCCTGCTAAAACTCCCCGCACCACAACCTTGGCCACTGCGACAGTCTCTGGCCCAATGACCGGGCCTACCGCACTTGTAACAAACTTCTCCACTTATGCTGACGTTTCTACTCCTCAAATTTTCACAACCACAATTCACCTTCCCCTCACCACGCTCTCTATCAGCGGACCATCGATGTGGCCCACTGCTTCGAGCAAGTCTATCTCCAGCCGAGCGAATGGGCCCGACTCCTTCTCTGTAACAATCCCTGGCGATACTACTTTGGTCAGTAGAATATTATCTTTTTCTTTGAGCTCGCCTTGTCACTATCGCCACCCTGTCCATGTTTTCATCGGTCCTTGCTCCACACACATTACCCACAATCAAGTCCATTATAGAATTCTCCACACATACCACCTCCATTATTCCACTCAGGTATGGTGTCGTTATGTCTATCATCGCATTGTTAACCCTGTTATCTAACATTCTGATCAGCTCTGTTTCGCCAGTTAATTGGTCCTCTCTCACGTACCTTCTTTTGACCACGACTACTTCGCTTCTTGTATCTCTCAATACTTCAACTTTATTTGCTCCTACGAACCCATCTACCATCTCCAACTTTCCTGCTCCAGCTTCTTTGCAGTCACCACCTCTTGCTAATTCTCCATCTCTGACATTCACGAATTGGCAAACATTTTCTCCTCCAACAGATGCGTTTAGGCTCTTATCCCACAGGCGTTTGCCCTTTGGCCGTTTACGCTCAAGAACACGCGTCGTCGCCACTCTCTTTGCATTCATGTTTCCGGCCTCCCTTGTATTGGGACAATAGCGTGCTATGTGCCCAACCCTGTGACACACGAAGCAAATCACTTCCGGTCTGGAACTTCCTTCAGCCAAATTTTGCCATTTTCTCTGACTTAATTCGGTCCGTTGCACCTCACCTTTTCTCCCATTCAGGTCATTACCGTTGCCACTTTGCATTGCACCAGAACCATGAACGAAGCTTCTTTTCCTTTCTTCTAGGAACAATTCTGCATCTCTACCACTTTCCTCCAGGCTGTCTATACCTCGCTCTTTTAAATGTATTGCCAGATCCTCAGAACACACATTCACGAATTGTTCTTTCACTATGAGGTCTCTAAGACCGTCAAATGTTGTGTCGATTTCCGATAGGCTTATCCACTTCCCGAAATAACCCTTTGATTCTTCCTATAAAGATGGATGGTGACTCATCTGCCTGAGGCGTGCTCTTTCTAAATAGGTCTTGATACCCCTCCTCTGTGAGATTGTACCTTTTTAGGAGTACTTCTTTCACCTTTACATACACCAATGCGTCCTCGTAAAGCATTCTGGAGTACGCCTCCAAGGCTCGACCCGACAAAAGCGCACCCAATGACAGCGCCCAGTCGCTTTCCGGCCATTTACTGATTCTAGCGAAAGTTTCAAACCTTGTAATGTATCCATCAAGCTGATCAACCCCATCCATAAATGGTGGAAGCTTGGGCTGCCTGGGCCTGTTATCTGTACCATTCGTATTCCCTCCATTGGCAGCCACCAATCTCTTGACCTCTCTCATGGCTGCTCTCTCGGCCACCCTATCCGCCATTTCTCTCTCAGCCGCCTGTCAGCTTTTTCTCTCTCGGCCGCAATCTCAGCCGTCCTTTCAGCCGCCATATCTCTCTCATAATCTCTCGCTCGTTGTACCTCTTTCTCTGTGTACTCTCTCCTTTCTTCACCTCTCAGTTGAAGGGCATCCCCCAGTGCCAATATATCCGCCAGAGTATTGTCTGGCATTCTCGTTGTTTCAGCAGTGACTATGTATTCCGTGTAATCCTCGGACTGAGCCCCCAGAAATGTCACAAGCGTCCTAATACTTATACTTGACTGCTTGCTCCAAGATTCATACAATTACCGATACACAGAAATAAAGACACTGCTTCAAATAAACAACAACGTTAATGGCGTTTTTCCTTTCCACAACAACGGACACACAAAACTCTCTCACCTTCTACACATATACCAATGACGTCAACCACACAATCACTTTGCACGCTTTCGCACCACTAACCAATAACTTTAAATACCACAAATCAAACATCAAACACACTACCGTTTGCAACTCACAACAACAAGTTACAAGGGCAAATGGTCATATGCGAAAAAGTGATTATCATATTTCGTATAGTACATGAGAGGGGGAAAAACGTTTTCAGGCCACCGGCCTTTATGAGAATGAATTTTAAAATTATTTTGCTCCAATTATCTTCACGATGGGCTACTCAACAACTTTGCAAAGTATCATGCTTCTACCTACATGGGAAATTGAAGAATTATTGATTAGTTAGTTTTTGGATAAGAAAAATACATTTAGGGCCCCGGCCCCCAGATAGTGATACTTTAAATATATTTTTTGCATGTTACCGTTGCGGCAGTGTACTCAGCAACTTCACTCATTTGTATGTTTCTACCTACACTGGAAAGTAGAGAAGTAGCGATTTTCATTAAAAGGGGAAACCAACGCTTTTGTGCCCCGACCCCCATGAAAGTTGAATTCTATTTATAAAATTACAATTATCCTTGTGATAGGCTATTTAACAACTTACCCAAGTTTCATGTTTCAACTTTACGGGAAGTTGGAGGATTAGTGAGGAGTAAATTTTTAATATCAGAAAAAAAACTACATTTAGCCGCCGGGCCCCCAGCCCCCCGTCCCCACTAAGTGATAATTAATATTTTTTATTCTGTTACCATAGTGAAACTATACTCAACAAGTCACAAAGTTTCATGCTTCTGCCTACGCGGTCAATAGGACAATTAGTAATTTTCATATTTTAAAAAGCCCAAGTAAGGGAAAATACGTTTTTTGGCCCCCGGCCTTCATGAGTGTGACTTTTATTTTTTTCTCCGAATTTTATCCTTGCATGGGGTTACTCAATAACTTTGCAACGTTTCATGCCTGTACCTACAATGAAAATTTTAGAATTAATGATGAGTCAGTTTTCATGTAAGAAAAAATACATCTTGGCCCCCGGCCCCCTGTGAGTTACATCTTAAACATTGATTTTTACATGTTATCGTCGTTGTACTGTACTCAACAACTTCCCAAAGTTTCATGTTTCTACCTAAATGGCAAAGTGGAGAAGTAGCGATTTTCAGTATTAAAAAAAAACGTTTTATAGGCCCCCGGCACCCATGTGTGAGAATTCTTTTTTTAAAAAATTACTTCAATAATCATAGCGAGAAGCTACTCAAGAACTTATCAAACTTTTATGCTTCTAACTAAATGGAAAGTAAGAGAATTAGTGATGAGTCAGTTTAAAAATGAGAAAAAAACACCATTTGAACCCCCTGACCTCAGTAAGAGAAAATATAAATATTGTTTTCGCCTGTTACCATCTTAGAAGTGTAGGTAACAACTACTTAAAGTTTCATGCTTTCACCTGCACGCAAAATAGGAGAATTAGTGATTTTCATTTTTTATAAAGCTAATATAAAAAAAAATAATAATGGGACCCTTTACCCTAGGGGTGGTCACCTGGGGTCGAAACATAGCCTATGACATTATCCGGGTCAAATTGGGGTCCCATGCAAAATTTTAGCACCCTGAGTCCAACGGTGTAAACTACTATTGATAACAACCAAACAACAAAAAAAAAAGTTCAACTTAAATATTACATTTATTGTCAAAAATGCATTTTTAAGGCATTTATTTTAAAATTTCCTAGTTGGTTGAGATTACCTTTTGTAGTTTTTAGAGCGATGCCGGCATCAATAGAATTTGCATCTGAAACAATGATAAAATAACGTATTTTAAATTAAAATAAAATAATGAAAAGCACTGATTTGCTGCGTTGTTTATCACAGATGGCTTTTCTAAATAATATGAACGAACTATTGGCTTAATTCAATCCGACAGCATAAAGAATACATATGTAGTTGTATTTCTAAAACATTTTTGTTGTGACATGATTATTTAAAATGATGTTGAAAAAAATAAGTTTCTTAATTTGTATTTACTCTAATATATACTTTTGATTATTCAGTAAATAATATAATGTTATCAAATGTTAATAGTATAGAAAGAAATACATTTTCAAACGTGAATAAAAAGTAAAATACCTGCTCCAGTTGAGTCTTGACGTTTTCTTTTATGTGCAGGTCTTTCAGCTGCTTTATAGAGAACAAAGGGAGGAAACAAATTATTGTGAAAATGTTTTAAAGTTAATTTTTTTTTTCTTTATATTTTAATTAATTTAACAAATTAACTAATTATTTTTTTTATCAATTGACACACATTTTATAAAGCATGAATTAAACGTGTAGTAAATTAAGACAGAAAATAACTACCTGCAGCTGATGACACTTCTAAATCCATATCTTCGTTCTCTTGCTGCATAAACGTATCTATTATAAACGTCAGTATACATATCAAAATGATGGTGCATATCACGTTATAGAAACTAACTCATTGATCTAACAATTTCTTTTTTAAAATTACAAAAAATAATACTTGAAGTAATACAAAACTCTTTTTATATAAATACATTCATTTCTTCATTTAAGCACCGAAGACAAAAGAAAATCGATTAGGTAGGTGTATCTGCTGCTTACAATAATGAATAACAACGTAATCTTACAGTAGTTCACTAATTTAAAAGTCAAGTAACAACATTTAGGTTGAAATCATACTTTATAAGAAAACGAAAAGTCTGTTTATTTTTCAATATCTTATACATTGAATTATAATTTATTCAAAATTTACTAACCTTTAATATCCATTGAAAAGCATTGATTCCTTAAAGAGGTATCTGAAGTAAAAACATTAATTATTCAACTGTATTTAACGATTTAATGCAATATTTCTATAGGTAGTCTGCATTTATATGACATCGGGAATATTGAAGTATATTTTACGTATATTAAATTTATAAATATAGCTATTTGAATGTTTTCATTAAAAATTTTATTTTATACTATTTAACTGTAACTTTTATTTATTGGGCTCGTTAAGGCTTTTAATTATTTCAAGTTTAATTTTTTCAAGTTTATAATTGTAATGTTGTTGTTGTTTTTGTTTTGTTTTTTCAAATATTAATAAATATAACAGGATATTAAAAACAGGGTATTAAAATTATCTTATGTAAACAAATTATATTTCAATATAACTTTATCCAACTATCTTACTAGAAAAAAAAAATAAACCTAATACATTTTATAGACAAAAATGGTTACTTTTTTAAAAAAACATTTCGCTAATTTCAACAAAATGTTGTGAAGACACTTAAAAGAAGGTTTTCACAAACAAAAACTTATTTATATTTTCAATGCCCCATGATTCATTTTTGTGAGAAAAAAACTTTGTGCTGTTGGTCTTTAAACTTTGTTTCTTCTTCACAGCTTATACGGTAATAACAAAGGACTAGAAATGTTAAGACATAATAGTTCATTTGTATGGTGTTTATTCCGAGAATGGTTAGGATGAAATTGCTAAAAAGTTAATTAAGCCTAACGGTGTAAAGGATTAACTTATATAAAAAAAAAAAAAAAACTTTTACTTTTTACATTCATCTCCTGAAACATCAAAGTCAATAAATTTACCAAATAGTTACAGATCCTTTAGACCAAATACACGCTACGAGCCAAGACGAAGAATAAATATAACTGCTAATACAGTTCTAACTTAAAGTGGGTATATCAAGAAAGCATTTCTCTACCAAATCAATTGAAGCCGATAGTAAAACAAGTATCGTCGTCTAAATGAGCGTAAAGCTTGTGTTTTGTATCAAAGATCTGTTCTACTTAACACATATGTTATCTCGTGGTTTGTATCAAAGATCTATTCTACTTAACACATATGTTATCTTGTGGTTTGTATCAAAGATCTATTCTGCTTAGCACATATGTTATCTCGTGTTTTGTATCAAAGATCTGTTCTACTTAACACATATGTTATCTCGTGGTTTGTATCAAAGATCTATTCTACTTAACACATATGTTATCTTGTGGTTTGTATCAAAGATATATTCTGCTTAGCACATATGTTATCTCGTGTTTTGTATCAAAGATCTGTTCTACTTAACACATATGTTATCTCGTGTTTTGTATCAAAGATCTATTCTGCTTAACACATATGTTATCTCGTGTTTTGTATCAAAGATCTGTTCTACTTAACACATATGTAATTCGTGTTTTGTATCAAAGATCTATTCTGCTTAACACATATGTTATCTCGTGGTTTGTATCAAAGATCTATTCTACTTAAAACATATGATATCTCGTGTTTTGTATCAAAGATCTATTCTACTTAACACCTATGTTATCTCGTGTTCTGTATCAAAGATCTATTCTACTTAACAAACTTGTTATCTCGTGTTTTGTATCAAAGATCTATTCTACTTAACAAATATGTTATCTCGTGTGTTGTATCAAAGGTCTATTCTGCTTAACACATATGTTATCTCGTGTTTTGTATCAAAGATATTTTCTGCTTAACACATATGTTATCTCGTGTTTTGTATCAAAGGTCTATTCTAATTAACACATATGTTATCTCGTGTTTTGTATCAAAGATCTATTCTGCTTAACACATATGTTATCTCGTGTTTTGTATCAAAGGTGTATTCTACTTAACACATATGTTATCTCGTGTTTTGTATCAAAGGTCTATTCTACTAAACAAATATGTTATCTCGTGTTTTGTATCAAAGGTCTATTCTGCTTAACACATATGTTATCTCGTGTTTTGCATCAAAGATCTTTTCTGCTTAACACATATGTTATCTCGTGTTTTGTATCAAAGATCTTTTCTGCTTAACACATATGTTATCTCGTGTTTTGTATCAAAGGTCTATTCTGCTTAACACATATGTTATCTCGTGTTTTGTATCAAAGATCTATTCTGCTTAACACATATGTTATCTCGTGTTTTGTATCAAAGGTCTATTCTGCTTAACACATATGTTAACTCGTGTTTTGTATCAAAGGTCTATTCTGCTTAACACATATGTTATCTCGTGTTTTGTATCAAAGATCTATTCTACTTAACACATATGTTATCTCGTGGTTTGTATCAAAGATCCATTCTACTTAACACATTTTATAATCATCTTATGAAAACAGATATTAGCTACACACTGTTTTTATAGTTATATGTGATGGACCTCAAACTATACCAAAAGTTATGCGGGAAAATTTTTTTATTAAAACGTTTACAAGATAATATGATCTCTTAAGGCAGTTTTGTCCAAGATGTAGTAACTTAAAAGCTAATAACAATCTAATGACACTTTCTGTTTAATCTATACCAAGAACAAGCTTTTATTTTAACATGAACTTTACTTTAAAAATCTTATTACCTTATGTGTTCCCGTTCATAATTAAATGCTATATCCCTTTAAACAAAATGCATAGCCTCCTGAACGATCAAGTTTGTGAGGAAAGCTAGCCGTAGTTTAACGTGAGAGCATTTTGCAACATTTGTATGAAAGGTTTTTATTTAATTTGTTGGTAGTTACTGTTAGATTTCATAAAACAAATAAGAAATTAAAAGAAGAGGGAAGGGACAAAAACACTAAACTTATAAATACAAATTAATAATCTATTGCCTTCTGACTTTCCTAACAGCCTTTGTAATATATGTCTATTTACGTACTTTGCCCCAGATTGTCTCTAAGGTCGAGTTGATCTTATTTGCTATCTGTGTTAAGTGAGTTTTCGATGTATCCTGTGCCAGGCCTATAATTAGTTTGGGTCATGCCGGTCGGGTCAATGCCTTACTTTTGTTCTGAGCCGTGTAGTGGTCTACGGATCGCTTAGAGCTATAAATACTTAAACTTTGTGAATGCAAATAATATTCACTTAGTAATACTTTCTTTTCTTTTTTTAGAAATTAAAATAAATGAAAAGAAAGACACATACACTTGAATTCACTTTGTCTGCATATTACTTGAAGGACTTTACTATCTTTTCACTTTTTCTTTATGTTGGCAATGGTTGTTAAAATAATACATCATTATTGTTTTAATAGTCCCGGTAAAACCCCGATGATTATAGGTGTATATACATAACATACTAGATATGACCGATTATGACCCGTGATGAAGCATACTCCATAGGTTTACACATGAATAAAGCAAAGAAAGTGAGGAAAGAACAACGCGAGTAAAAGTTTTTTTTTTTTTTTTTTTTTTTTTTTTTTGNTTTTTTTGTGGGAAGGGGGGGGGTAACCACCATCTAATTACCGACCAACATCTAATTGCCAACCACCACCTAATTTAATTTCCGCCCACCATCAAATTGCCGACCACCGTTTGTTAGCCAGGGGGGATCACCATCCAACTTCCGATCATCATCAAATTGCCGACCACCATTTGTTAGCCAGGAGGATCACCATCCAACTTCCGATCATCATCAAATTTCCGACCACCATTTGCCAAACAGGGGGGACCACCATCTAATTACCGACCATAGTTTACCGGCCATTGGGGACCACCATCAAATTTCCGACCACCGTTTGCCAAACAAAGGGGACGACCATCTAATTGCCGAACACCGTTTGCCAGACATTGGGGACCACCATCTAATTGCCGAACACCGTTTGCCAGACATTTGGGACCACCATCTAATTGCCGACAACCGTTCGCCACTCCACTTTGCCAACCATAGACTATGACTAGCTGACACTAGCGACGATCCCCCGTGACGCAATAAAGAGGGAACAAACACATAATTATAATTTTTTTAATTATAAAAATGTTTTTTCGCTATAGCTATATATATAGACTTTCTAATACATAAAATGTTCAATTAAAAACATATTAAAATTGTTATATAAAAATTATCCATTACTTAAAAACACCCTTTTGGATTAATTTGGGACTAAAATTCAGGCGAACAAAAGAATTTTCAAGCAAACATCAATCACAGTTTTAAAATACTTTAAAAATTCTTTAAAAAAGGAGCCGTCCATAAACTAGGGGTAATCCACACAATAGTGAGGACGCATGACGGTTGGGGGGGGTTGTTTGAGAAATGTGGAACAACTTAAAAACTTAAGTAATAACTACATAATAGTTCCACTTAAACATTCCAGGTTTTACAATTTATTTTATGATGTTTGAAGTGAGTTACCATATTAGAGGGCCACCTGAAACTTACATAAACCAAAAAGATTTGAATCATGCTCTTTTTAAAATAGAAAATATGGCTTTTAGTTGAATTTATTTTCAGGGATGGGGGGCGGTGGTTGTTATATTTAAGGGAAAAATGTATGGATGGTAACAAAGTTTAATTTGTACTCTAATTTTCAGTTTTATGGAACAATATTTTTAATTTAGTTTTTGAATTTGCTTAGGAAACAATAGATACTTTAAAATTAAAGTCATACGGTATCATTTAAAATGCAGGAGCGGCGTTTGGGGGTGGCAACTGGGGCGACCGCCCAAGGCCCGCGCTTAGGTAGGCCCCGCGTTTCGGTCCTGAACATGTCTAGTCCTGGTTAATAGCCTATACATGTAGAGCCAAAGAGTGGATGGTAGAATGTATGCTGGAAACGATTGTAAAGAAACGAAAGAGGCACTCTTTTAATCCTTTTGCAATTATTTTGCAATACGTCTGCCAATAAATTGCATTTTAAATCACGTCGTAACCGGCACGTCATTTTCGATAAGAATAAACCGTTGTTTATAGACGAGAGAAAATAATGAACTTGTAATAATTTAATAAAAAGGTGACACGCGGTATTAAAATTACACAATAATCAAGACGTTTCATATTTTTAAATACCATTGCCCATAGCATACTGGTGCTTAGCGATCTTTACTAGTACTCTGGCCCCGAGGGGTCATAGCTGGCACTAGTCCCAAAGCTTATCTTACGCCACCACTGTTAAAATGTATAGCTCATTAATAACAAGTAAACAATTGATATCATAATTTATATATTAAATTTATAACAATCTAGGTAAAATAATTCATAACCATTCAAATTATTAATTTATTAGTTTTTTGCATGTTTATTCATATCATGTATTTAGAAATTTTTTGACGTTTTAAAAATGTGTTGCCCTTATAATTTCCAACTATTTTAGACACACATCCAACATTAGTTTAAGACAAAAAGCTGTCTACCTAAATTAACCGATTTCTAATCAATGTAATATACTTTCAACAGGTTATGATGTACAATTTACAATTTCACTATTGATGGTGTTTGCTAACGAATTATACCGTACGCTATAAGAATATTTTGAGTCAATGACAAAAGTAATTCCTGTATTTATATGCGTTGTCCACTATCAAATAGCAACTAATTATATTAGAATAAGAGTGTTTTTTCCCTTTAATTATGATTATCATGTATAATTAATATATTTGAGTAACACTGCAATAACAATTTTAAATTATTTTTTTTTAAATGTATCAACAAAATGTCTCAAAAACAATAAATTTAAGCTTTATTATTTAAATAATACAGTAGTAAATGTTTTGGCTAATGCTTTGATCAGTACATTTAGCATACAATACTTACAAAAGAATTTAAAACATATATTTAAATTGTTAAGCCATACTATATCAAGATTTAAAGATACATATAAATGGATAACAACGCGTTGTATTAATGACATTTCCACATCAACATTGTTACCACCATTGACAGAACATTCCCAGCCCCTACAGCTAGTAGTACTTAAGTCACATACAACCACATTGTTACCACCACTGACTATCAAGAACATTTCCAGGCCCCACAGCTAATAGTACTTAAGTCACATACAGTACATCAGTTACATTTTTTAAATTTCTAACTAACCAGTTAACATTCAACAACTGGTTGAGACCCATATTATACTGTATAAAGTTTAAAAGAATACATTGATATTAGGTCCACAAAAAACAAAAATAATAAGGCTATTAAAAAAGAGGGGAAAAAATTAAATCAAGACCTCACCAACCAATCCAATGATATAAGACTTAATGATCAAACTATAGAGAAAGTAAACAACTTCACTTATTTAGGAAGCAAAATGTCACGTAATGGAGATACAACATTAGAGATAATGACTGGAATTGCGTTTGCCTCAAGTGCTTTTAACCAACTTACAAATATGTGGAAATCAAGGACTATTAGCAAGCATACAAAACTAAGGCTATTCAATTCCTGTTTAATCCATGTATTAACGTAAGGATGCGAAAGCTGGAAATCCACTTAATACATAAGAAAAAAATTAGTTGATTTTGAAGACAAATGTGTCCGAAAAATTTTAAATATAAAATGGAGTGATTTCAAATCCAATGAAACAATAAGAGAACAAAACAACCAAGAATATGTGTCAAATTTTATAAGGAGAAGACGATGGAATTACATCGGTCATGTTCATCGAATGGACGAGAGAAGACTCCCAAGTCAGGCCCTCATGTGGACACCAACAGGCAAAAGAAAACAAGGAAGACCAAAAGAAACCCTGCTTAGAACAAACATAAGAGAAAGCTCAACCATGGGTCTAAGAAATAACCAGGACTTAATACGATTAGCAACGGATCGTCGCAAATGGAAATCCATGACCTCTGCCCTATGTGCCGTCTTCGGTCTGAGAGGAAATAACTAACTAACTAACTAACTAAAATAACTAACTAATTAACTAACTAACTAACTAACTAAGTAACAAACTAACTAACTAACTAACTAACTAACTAACTAACTAACTGACTGACTGACTGACTGACTGACTGACTGACTGACTAACTAACTAACTAACTAACTAACTAACTAACTAACTAACTAACTAACTAACTGACTGACTGACTGACTGACTGACTGACTGACTGACTGACTAACTAACTGACTGACTGACTGACTGACTAACTAACTAACTAACTAACTAACTAACTAACTAACTAACTAACTAACTAACTGACTGACTGACTGACTGACTGACTGACTGACTGACTGACTGACTGACTAACTAACTAACTAACTAACTAACTAAAACATAATGATGACATGTTAAAGAGCTTAAAGTTCTCATGCTTATCAATCTCTTGTAAACTTTAATAATACCAAGCAATTTACTTTCTGTAACAGATACCATGTTATTATATGACGGACTTTCCATTTGGTCTGTTAGACTAATTTCATCTACTGAAGTTGTAGGATTTTTGAGTTTTGAACTGGTAAAAGACACATTTTGTTTCTATCTCGCTACGACGAGATAGTATAAATCTGCAAAGAAAGACCATAATTGTGATTATTTCAAATTTTTCACCTGTTTCAGCATTTATATATATATATTTGTTTTCTGTAAATTGGAACGATACAAAATAAAATGTGTTATTTTAATCAAGACGTCCAGAAAAATTACACTTATACTGATTTGTTTTTTTTACTTTAATAGTTTAAACGTAACTTGATTTAGTCCATCTTTGTTGTCAAATATGTTGAATGAAGAATTTGTTTCATACCCTTAACAAACCAAAGATGTGGTCATAAATATGTAAAAAAAACAAAAAAAAACGTGACTTACATCAACTCTTTTCTCATTTTTGATGATGACAAAATTTACGTATGTGGATATCCAGAGTGAAGCAGAATAAAAATTTGTACTAAAAATTATTTGGTGTCAGCCTTTCCGTTGGTAGTATAATTTTCTGAAGTCACATACTCAAAAAAGATGGCATCCAATGCTCCCTTGAAGCTGCGCGGAAGCGATGATACCTGACAGACGAAGTGCAGCCGTTTAGGATTCCAGTCCAGTGAATTCGGTAAAAATAATATTTGAAAAAATTGATGCCGTGCAACTTCGCACACGAGTTTTTTTTTTCCTTTTGCACGGGAACCAACGAACCTTAGAGCCAACTTTGAAGACCTTCCGGCTTTATAGAAAACATCGATGACATCACAGCTAAGTTTAATATAAGGTCCAGTATATTTGACTTTATAGGGAACATTGATGACCTCACGGCTAAGTTTAATACAAGGTCCAGTATATTTGACTTTATAGGGAACATTGATGACCTCACGGCTATATTTAATACAGGGCCCATTATGTTTGACTTTATAGGGAACATTGATGACCTCACGGCTATATTTAATACAGGGTCTAGTTTGTTTGACTTTATAGGGGAACATCGATGAACACCCGACTAAGTTTAATACAATGTCAAGTATGTTTAACTTTAAAAGGAACGATCATTCTACCTTTAAAATACCAAATAAAATAAATTATCTGCAACCATGAGCTTTAAATCAAAATGTTTTGTCTCTTGTACGTATTCAATAATGTTGTCAATTGACGTTATTTTCTTCTGTGATTTAGACGTTGGATGGGTCACCTTAACAGATGTGGAAGAACAAAACGCGATCAACATAGCAAATTAAAATAACACAAAATATTAGTCATAATGTACAAGTGCATCAGACAAAAATGTTCTGTTGATAAAGATATGTTCATGTACTGTGTGTTAAGTGGTAAAGAGGATAAACACAATTATAACAGTTTTTAAAAGTGTACACACTCACACAAACTAAAATTGAACTTATTTCTGACAATCAATAAAAGGAAGAAATTTTTTTTAAAAACCGTATCAAACATCAAACACATATTTTAGCATCCGATCCATGGTTAAAGAGTAGATTTTTTAAAAAAAAATCAATTAGTACTTAAAATCATAAAAATAAACAAAGATATCTTCGTATATTTCTTTTTAAATAAATATATTTTATTTTACTTTTTTTTTTGTATAAGTGATCCACAATCAATTTTTTTTTCTGGCTTAGTTCTGGAGCACATGGATCTATGACTTTTCATCCAACACATTATATACGAAATATTCTCGTATTTTGTTTTTATTTCTGAAAACAATCATTTTATGTTATAATCTTATTTACTATTTCTTTATACAACGGGGTACCCTGCAAAACAAACACGAGAGAGAAGGAAAGATTCGCATAATTAACATACTGCTACGAATTTGAAAGTTTCCTGTAACAATCTTCTTTCTGAGAAATGCCACTGAGAACACATTCTAAAAATAACTACGATTATTTTGAGCTAGGTGGATATTGTGTGGTGGCCGGATGGGGGAGGAGAGGAAACAAAATGGAGCTGGCACTGTCGGTGGTATCGTACGTTTGCTATGGTCACTTTTTATCTCATATATATATATATATA